>VDFB02200942.1:0-16010 GCA_007258455.2 Sequoia sempervirens | reverse complement strand
GATTTCCCTATTGAGTCTAAGACTACCACTTCAGGTGTTTGTGCTTCAGCTTCCCTTTCTGGTGATTCTTCTGTAAAGTATTTATCTGAGTAAAGGAATCATGATGAATCTCCAAATTTACTAGTTGTTGGCTTTCATACTCATGAAAGTAGCAAGCTGGTTTGGCATGGTAAAGCGGCGCAAGTGGAAGAAGGTTGGATCATAGTTAAAGGTAAAAAAGTTAAATCCTCTAAGCCTTCTTTCGATATGATTCTCCGCTCCTACAAGAAAAGTGTAAATTGTAAATCTTGATTGGTCTTGTTTTGGAGCTAATCTTTTTCGCTGGCTACTTGATGTCTTTTCTGCAGCCTTGCTCTTTTTGTATAAGGGTTCCGGGTCCCTTCAAAATCTATTTTTCCCTTTATCAAAAACATTCATAATAATTATATTGTATTTACAATATTTTAAAAAAAATAGGTTTATAATAATTTAATAATCATTATAATTTTTTTTGATAGATTAATAACTACTAAGGGGTAGCACCCTATATTGATAAAAAAAAGTCTATACAATGCTTGTTTCCTTTAGACATATTCATCCCTTAGACTAGATCCCAGTACAAATAGACCCTAGACCGAAATCATAGTGACTTTCCTACCCCCACCCACAAAGCCATTCTATAGTCACGAAAAAAGTATCCCTTCTACTTTTCCTTGCTTGTTTGAGCCCTCCTTGTGAATTAAGCTTAATATCACCTTTATCTAGTATTTTGATGAGTTTTACACATCCACATTAGATCTTGGACCCTTTTAAAGCTAAATTAACTTAACTCTATCTTAATTTAATGTTGTAAAAATATATTTATTTACACCTTCACATTAAATTTAAGAGGCTTGTAAACTAAATGGACCTAATCTAGTGTTGTAATGTGTTCTACACATTCATGTGGAATTTTGGACCCTTTTAAGCTAAATAGACCCAATTTCACCTTAATTTAATGTTGTGAAGTGAATTTATTTACACTTTCACATTGGATTTTGGGCCCTCTTGCATTTATGACCTTCATATCATCATTAATAAGCCCATATGACCCCATATTATGCATCCCAAGACATATTTTAATCAAAAACTTGACAATATCAACAAATAAGCTTAATTTACACACTCCCCAACACTTTAGCAATTAAAATAGGCCCTGTGGGACCCATTTGCCACTTTGGGCAAATGAGTCCTATCCAAGTGGGACCCATTCATCTAGCTTGGAAAATGAGTCCCATTTGACCTATTTTGAAAGTTTGAGCAGGAAAATTTTGATTTTAAGTTTAAACTTCTTCTATGTCGACCTTAGGGATCAAATAAACGGTCATTTGAGTGCATTTCCTATATAAACAAGATTTTGAATCCTTATTTCACCTAAGCAACATAATTCTACATGTTATCAAGTCAAGCACTCAAGAGTTTAGCATTCCAAGACTTTGCAAGATCGTCAAGAGAGCATTCAAGATCATTTCTAAGGAATTCAAGAGTAGAGTTCTTCATCAATTGTTGCAGCAATTCAAGATTCATCATCATGTCAAGCATATAAAGCATCAAGCATGTTATTGAGCTAGTGTTGTGATGTAGCATTGAAGATCCAAGATCAACTATTGTTCTACACCTATTGTTAAGAGCAAGATCTATATCATTCATGGCCATTTCATGTTGAGTTACAAATTTATAAGAAATCATTCAAGGTATTATTGTGCATGTTTTATATCCCATGTTTCATGTTTCATGTCCTTATTTCATTGTTTCATCATTTGGTTTAATTACCTAAAAGGGGTTTGACCAAGGAAAACCCCTATTCACTAACAATCAACAATTTTTCTCCTCTTCACATGTGTGATTGCAGATCTAGGTTTCTTGAACCTTGAAAGATCATTGAATATTAGGTTACAAGCTTGTTGAATTTTTCTCCCCATTTGCAAGATCATAATCTTCACTAAAAGGTCATCTACAACCCCGAAATCAGAGTTTCAGATATAGAAACCTTGAGAAGTAGATTAAGCAGACTAAGAAGAACAAATTCAGACTTTGAATTCTCAAAAAAGAATAATGGGATTGATTCACCACAAGTGGAAAATGAGTCCCATTGTAGGTTTTTTTTATAGATTTTTACATATTTGGATACCCATTTGTCATAAACCTATTATTGTGCAAAAACCATGATTTGGGACTGATTCGCCTAGATTGGCGAATGCAGTAAGCTAAAATTTTAGGATTTCTAGAATTTTCAGTCCCCATTCAAGTCTCTACAAGTTTCTAGGTGCACACATTTTATTTTGCAACTTTTTGTTTTGTTTTAAACACTTTTCTAGGTCATTTTGTAGGTCATTGCATCAAATTAGGTTAATAATTTCATTTGTTTTTCCAAGTTCTTACTTGGTGGTGAACCCCTCATTAGTTTACAATTAGCCCTTAGGACAACCATATTACAAGATCTCTTTCTCCTTTGCATTAAGATCTCTAGGGTTATCCTTGAATGGAATAGCTTGAAAGTGGGTGTACTTTATGTCCTAAAACCATATGATAACAGTTTAGCCACCATTTTCCAATGTTCTACATTCCAAAAAAAATCATTGCAAACTAGCCATTACATACAAAAATGGCCATGGACTGAGTATAGAGCTAGATACTATTTGACCCATAACATATATTTTAGTTACAAAAGGACATTTTCATAGACTCTCCTGGGTTTCAGTCACCATCATCATCAGCCTCCCACATCTTCCTAACCTCGAGTGCATCTGTTACCACAAGACAATTTGCACCACACGCATGGTGAGTAGGGTGGTTGAATTTTTCCAACATGTCTCAGAAGTTATCTCTATCCATTCTTCTCCAAGCCCCAGCTCCCAATCTTCGTCATCCTCTGCACACACCTTCCCCTCTAGCCCTTTAGCTCCACCACATATACTTGTACCCATCCCACTGTCAGATTCCTAGCAATTCCAACCACACGCATCAAGAAAGAGATACTTCGCTCAATTTCTCCCCAACACTTCTCTAGCATTCAACTTCAACGTTCACACCACTGAAAACTTTTGCATTTCCACCTCGTTCCCCAATGACATGTAGTAGTTCTATGGCATCAAGATGAGCAAGTTGTCCACATTGTTTAGGGCTTCGTCAGTCTCACCCAACATTGAGTCTTGGAAAACCATCTAACATAGCTTCTTGCTTTTGGCTTTAGAGGCACCCATATAGAGCAACATTGCCAAGAACATCACTGTGATGTTGACATTTACCCTAAATCTCTGATGTGCCAAATGGAATTCCTTCTCCATAATTATTTTGGTCGCCCAAAGGACCAATGGGTGTCTTGAGACCATAATTCCCTTCAGACGTTTGTTTGTGACTTCTCCATGGAATGCCTAATGTTGCTTGGTGGTGTTTAAAAATATTGGTGTCCGTTGCACTTGGGTGAACAAACGTTAAGATTCAACTATTTTGATTTCACCACTGCCACCCTCGCCTATTTCAAGAGGCTTACCCTACATCAGCATGATGGTCGCCTCAAGTGATGTATCATTTGTTGCTCTCCTTCAAATCTACAATATGCCAAGAGAGATTTGGCCACATCCACCATCGCACATCTGTATGTAACCACACCAAGTTATAATAACCAAATTTAGAAACTCGTCTTTTCCAATTTTAGAAATCTTGCAGCCATACCCAAAGAATAAATTCCCACGTGTCTTTGCACGCGACGTTTGCCTTATATTTAAGACCCTTGTCTCGTCAACCACATACAATGCCAATTTGGTTGTCGCCTCAATCTCGAGCCCTTTCTGCCACCACCTTGGCTAGCCCATTGGCCACATCATTTCCTTCTTGGTAATGTGGCTAACCCAATATGATTCAAACTTTTCCAACAACTCTCTGATGGGTTGAAGCTAATGATTAATCTTCCAATTTGACGTGTTATTGAGTCATATGGCATTTATTGTAATGAGGGAGTCCCCTTCAAGGTGGATGCATTTAGTACCTATCTCCAAACCCATCTATAGGCCAATTATTGCTGCACTAAACTCTGCTTCGTTGTTGGTGCACTCCCCAAGATAGATGGATTTTTCAACAAGAATTTCACCTTATTTATCATATGCAACACACCCAACATCACTCAATCCAGGATTTCCTTTACAGGCCCCATCAAATTTTATTTTAATCCACCTATCCTTCGGAGCCATCCATTTTGCATTTAACCTTTTTTTGAATTATGATCGTCCCCACCTATCTGACATAGAAGGGGGGTTTTCAATCCCATAAAATACTTTATTATCTTGTCATCCCAGTTCGTGACTATTATTTGCTTACTTGATTTATTTTGAGCTTTTTTGTTGACTAATTATGTGATCATCTCCTCAATTTTAGCACAAAGTCTCTCATGCTCCATCTCTTTGCTTTGAAAGATCCTCCTGTACCATTCTTTCCATATTTCCCATATGATGGAGGAAGGAGTGACAACCCAGATACTATTGAATACAAATTTCCTAAAGGGGAGTGACCACATGTTAAACTAATCCACTATGTCTGAAGGAGTCGAGCATTGAAATTTTAGTTTTCTCATAAAGAATTCCCAACATCTATCTATGTACAGGCAAGTCAGAAGAATATGATTAGCAATTTTTTTATTGCATTTGGAGAGCGCACATCTCTCAGGACCCTGAATCCCAAAGGTAGCTAGTTTTTCCTCAATAAGAATCCTCTTTTGAATTGCCAACCAAGAGAATACCCCTACTTTTGGGAGGCAACCTTTTCCCCAATTGAGCTTGCACGACCAATTATGACTGGCCATCACAATTTCCTTTACTCTATATCCAAACTTGACTTTGTATGACCCAGTGCTAAAACCACACCATCAAATCTGGTATCCTTGTAGTCAAATGGGGAAAATTTTCTATTTTTCAATATTTCTATTAATGCCACTTTATGTGCCTGGGGGACATTAATTTCCTGAAGGGAATGCCATTCCCATTGCCACACACCATCCCACCAGAATATTTTCCCATAGTTATAAACCTTGTCGCCCCATATTCTAATTGTCTTTGTTTTGATGTCTTCCAGATTGAGGTGATTAACAATTGGTGTCAATCCACCCCACAAGTCCATCCAAAATGACATGCTTTGACCATTTCTAACTTGCCATGTTACATTTTTGGAAATGATATCTCCACATTCCAAAATGTAATTCCATATATCGCAAATCCCTTCGGGGGGTCCACAATTATCAAGATGCACATTGGACAATCCAAATCCAAATACTTCCTTCTAAAAATCTTGACCTATTTCTGCTCCCCTTTTGCATAGATGTCCCAAATAATTTTAGCCCCCATGGCCTAGATCATTATTGTTACTTGCTTGATATCAGCCCCACTTGCCTCCTTGGGGGAACAAACCTTATCCCATGCTACTAACGGAAATTTCTATTGTTCCCTAGGACCAATCCAAAAGAACTTCTTGAATAGTTGATTGACGCTATCCTCAACTACTTTAGGGATTTTCAAATAGGCCATTGAATATATCAAGATGGTTGATAGAACCGCCTTTACCATCAAGAGGCTACTAGTAGAGGATAACCATAAATTATTATTAGCTATAATACTAATTATAAAAAAATATTTATCTCGAGGGGTGTAACCTGCAATGACACCAAGGAGTAGCATGTAATGGCATGATCATGTTCACAAACAATTATGTAGAACGAACATTTATTATTAAATATAAATATATAAAACTTATAAAATAAAGTAAAGACACCAAAGTGTTTAAATATATGTAATAAATAAAATTACTCTAAGATAAATCAAAGAAACTCTTAAGTAAATTATAAAAATCTAGCTCCATGTCTTTTTAAATTTATCTAATTTAACTTAAAAAAAATATTAAACAAAAAATTATGTAGATTGTTCACCACCTCTATGGACTATCGTAAACATATTTTTCAATGATATAAATTCTCTCTTCTAAGATTGATCATCAAAGCAAAAGGGGTTACTATTAGTCATTTTTTTTACTTAGCTTTTCCATCTATATCTTGAGATTTCCTCATCTCTACATCCTAACATATGGATCATTTTATATATTTCCTCTCAAGCAAGAGTAGATAGTCTCAAACTGATATGTGTGATTAGATAAAAGTGGAGATTTGGAGCTCTAATCTCTAGGTAATATATGAATTTCTATATGCAAAGGATATCTTGGGTGTCTTATTTTACATCTAGTGGCATTATTCATCATCTCTCATCTCCTCATTGCATGCCTCAAGTGTTGTATTCTTCACCAACTAGTTTCATTCACACATTCTTCTCTTCCCAAGTCACTTTCACTCCCTCTTTCTCATGGAAATAACTTGATATCGTGTTAATATTTCTCTTGATACTCACCATTAGGATCATCATCCTAAGTCCTCACATTTCAACTTTGTCCCAATTTGACATAAAATATATATTCATTAAAGTGAAAAAATTCAAAGATGTCTCCTCACTTTTTAGCATTGTTATTAGGGTTTTACTTAGGTAGTCCAATCTAGTGGTTCTTTAGTGTAGAAGTTCCTTTTGTGTATTGAACTTTCTCCTACATGGTAAGCGAGGAATTCAAAAGGTCGTTTTGTAGAAAATCACCCTCACACCATACAACAAAAATATATATATAAATACCATACAAACTATTACAAACTATTAAAACAGATACTATTCTCAGCACGCCACTGACTCTACAGAATATATCACAGAATATATCACCTGACTTTACTATTCTCAGCACGCCACCGACTCTACAGCTGGGCAATCCTTTTCAGACATAAACATTGTACATTGTCTTCGACCTCTGTCGGATGCACTCTAAGCTTTTGTATTGAATCTGCAGCTTTCACGTTTGAAAATTTGCGCAACTTTAGGAGTTGTATTCTTTTCTTTTTACTCCCACCAATGGATGCATAAATCAATATGTTCCTTTCTAACGTGACATAACGTGATTTATCTAATTTCAGGCAATACATAAATCAAGGATGCTAACTGTGGAAATGATTTGTCAGGTGATTTGGTTTCAGGTTTGCACTCAAAGTATTCTTGGTTTTCACTCAAAGAATTAGCTTTTACAAATCCTGGCTCACCAATTTTCACATTAATTGTTGAGGGTGTTGTTGTTTCAACAAGCATCAATGGCTCTTAACCAAGATTGTGAGTTTCTATTGACTAGAAGATTTATTTTTCTATATGAACTGGTCTTGATTGTATATTGTCTCTTGAATGATTTTTCCTCTAGTCATCTTTCTGTATAATTTTCTCACACCATAAATCCAATACATAATGCTAACTGTGATAGTGATGAATTAGGTGATTTCAATTCACAGGCCTCTCCAGTAGTTTGAATCGTTTTCAATGCAGAAAATTCGAAGAACTCTCTTTACTTCATTCCCAACACATGTGTTGTCCAGATCAACTCGACACTTTATAGCCGGTGCCTGCAAGAACTCAACACTGGCATTGTAATTCTGTACGGGAGAAAATAATTAAATTTAGTACCCAAATGGATAAGCCCGGATGCAAGAACAGATCTTGAGCGAGTTTAGGATTCTGAAAGGTGAAATTGAATATAAATCCTAATTAAATGGTGTTCCTTCTACAGAAATTTTGCTTATTCATGTCGCTTCTTGGTTTCACCACACTCTAAAACATTAATCGAATTCACCTCCGTAGTAGGTAATGTGTTTGAGGGATTTTCCTTGTCTGATTACTTGCAGGTCGTATTCGCCATTTTATTGTCTCTTCTACCATGATTGAATGTTTTGAAACTTTCTTTGTTTTATTGTCTCTTCTAACGTGATTGAATGTTTCCAAAACTTTCTTTGTTTACATAATTGTTTGAATTCTCATGGTGAAATCTCTTAAATTACAGTTTTGGAAGTTAATTCTAAAATTGAAGTTGAGAATTTTAATATGATTGATGGAGATCAATATTGTTTCTGGATTAAAGTGTAAGTAAGTTTTTTTAATCAATATTTCAGATCATATTTGGTGATCCATCATCAATAATAGAGAGTTAAAAGAATCAAAAAAGATTATTGTCTCTTCTAGCATATGAAGTGGTATATCTTTAAATGATTAATGTAACTTTAGAATTTTTTAAATATCTCTCACATTTTTGTGCTTATTTTATGTTCAAATAATAATGAAAACAAATTGTTTGGGAATTGTATAGTATGTGATTATATTGGAGGATGCATTATCTACTCGATGGTAGTTCAAGTGTTTGTATTTCTCTGAAGTTTTTCTTTAATTGATTTGTGTTAGTTTAAAGCATCAATGACGTGCACTATGCTTTTGAAGATTAATCCCTCTAACTTTAAGTTTATCTTAATAATTCCTACATAATTAAAAAACTTTTCATGAAAATTATATACAATTTTTTCTATTAATATTTGAATTAAGCTTAGGATCCATCATAAAAATAAGGGGAAAAATGAAATGTAGATTGTATATCTAGCCATGTTGTATATATTATTTCTATTATATAAAAAAAGAGTAGTCCCATGATCACATTTTGTCGAAAAAAAGAAGAAAAGAGTACAAACATAGAACATAAAAAAAAAACTTAAAACATTAAAAGATAAATTTATAATATAAAATATAATAAAAAGAGAAATAAAATTGACATAGATGTGATAAGTTGTAAGTATTATTATAAAAAGAAAATTATTATATTATATGTATTGTATAGTTAATATAATTGTTTTTTTATGACTATAATAAAAGTTAAGTTAACTTGGCTGGGGCCCTAGCCTGCTGGCTAAGTGCACTCCACAAGGCTCACTGGTCACGAAGTTCTAGGCCCCCTGGCCCTTGCAGGAATTTCCGGAGGGATGGTCGCCACAAATTTAACGCAATAATGCTAAAAGTTTGACAAAGGCATCAAGTAAATTATAGGGGTCGTATTCATTCTCGCAAATTAAAAAAAAAAAAAAAAGTTAAGTTAAACTTTTAAATAATTTTTTAATAGATAAAATTATTAGAAATTATAAAAATATTATTACAAATATTAAAATTACAATTAAATAATAAATATTTATTAAAATAAATTTAAGTTATAATTTATTAATATAATAAATACTGTTATTAGAAATTATATTATATAATATTATATGATTATAACCATAAATATAATATAATAAAATAACGAAATCAACAAATTAATAATTGAGAATATTATAAGATATTAACTTATTATAATTAATATCATAATTATTATAATTATTATAATACTAATGATTAATTCAAATATCTTTATTGTAAAAATTATATGAAATAAAAAAGAAAGAAGAGTTATAAAATTTTTATAAATATAAATAAATATGATTGTTGTAAATTTATGTGAAATCTTATTCTTGATAAAATCTAAATATTGAAATATTAAAAGTAATATAATAAATAAATTATAAATGTTAAAATTATAATATATTATAACCCAATTTATTAGAATATTTACTAAAATAAAATTATAATATGTTAAAAATAAATATTATGATTATAAATATTATAATATTATGAACATAAAGGTAATTAGAAAAAAATGTAGTTATATTTTAAATTATTAAATTAGTGTTATAGATAATAATATGTAAAACTAATAATTATAAATATTATAGACCTAAAAGTATTAAACATTATTGTAAATATAATTATTATGATGAATATTAAAAATATAATGCTTCTAAATTAAGGAAAAGAAGTTCAATGATGATGGTAATATTTTAGTCATCTTTGATGTGGTGTTCTTGTTTACCAAAGATTGTGTTAATGACTATTGAATTAGAGTGATATAATACTAATGACAAGTTATTTTATTTGGTGGAATTGTGCTTAAAATATACTTTTTCACACTTGGGGTGTGATTTATGAAAAAATTAATGGGTTTGTCATGTGATCTTTGTTATCTTTTATCATGGTGAACCTTTACATGAATAATTTTGAAGAACTTGCCAACAAACCATTTCCCCTAAAACCTACATGATGAAAATATTATGTTGATGACAATATATGTTGGTCCTATGGACTAGAATAATTAAAAAATTCCACACTCAATTAAGTAATATCATCAATTGCATCAAATTCACCAAAGTGATGGAAACTGGTATCTAGCTTCCCTTCCTAGATATCCTTCTTATTAGGAATTTGAGTGGTTCCTTCGCTCCTTGAATCATCATACCCACACTAACCTCTAATTATTCCCTTCATCAACATCCTACCCAAAAAAAATGGTGTCTTAAATACCCTAGTCACTAGAGCCTTTCACATATGTGATGAGGATCATTGAGTAGAGCTTTCCCACTTGTTCAAGTTTTTCAAATTAAACAGGTGCTACAAAAAAACACATCACTAGAGAATTTAGGAAAGCTAAATATTTAAAAAACTCTAAAACCAATGATGATAACATTGGTAGCATCCAAGTTTCCATCATGCCATATGTGGAAGGAATATTTAATTAATATCTCCAAAATCCTTCACAAAGGCCTCGAGTGTGCTTCCAAACCCTATATATATTAGTATTAAAAGCCTCTTCCCATCAACCCAAAACCTAAGAGAAATTTTTCTCATATTAATTGTTCTTCAGCATCACCAGTCACGTGAAAAAAGCTTACCAGGTGCACTACAGTTTATAGGGGGATGGATACCTGACCGATTTCTATAGTCTAAAAAATAATAATATTAATTGTTCTTGGAAGACTCCATACATTGAAAATATAGGTTATTCCATTAGAATAAGAATCATGAAGAATATTTCTAATGATGCAAGAGCATCCAAGGTGAAATGACAATCCTGTGTCACCAAAAATATTGTGATTTTAGGGAAAACCCATAATACTAGTTTACAATTCTGATGAGGAAGGAAAAATGCATTTTCGGTGGGAAAATTTTTTGAGGGGGTTCGCTCAAACTAGGTTGTTCAAGAAAACACCTTTTATGGTTTGCTTGAACCCCTAGTTCAAGTGAACCCCCCCCCCCTCCATGTAGGCAGATTATTTTGTGATAAAATAATAGGGTTCGAGCGAATGGGGGTTCGCTTGAACCCCTGTTTTAGGGTTTTTTTAATAAAAGTTTTTTTTACTATCAAAAATAACAGTTTCATCCCATCCTTCACTATTATAGTGGAAAACCCTTGTGGTGAACCCTCAAACCCTAGGTGAACAAAAGAAAAGGTGACTGAAGAAGTTCGCCACCCTCCACGAGCATCACCCTCCATGACTAGGGAACCACTCCTTACGGGTTGGTTTCCTCTACTTTTTTTTGTTTTTGTTAATACTTCTACATTTCATATACATGTCTTCGGGCATATCAAATAGTTCACTTGCCTTGTCAGACAGTTCACTTGCATATCAAACAATTCACTTGCCTTGTCAATGCTTCCACATTTCACATACATGTCAAATAGTTAACTTGCCTGTGCCAAAATGGGAGCTTCACCACGAGCAACATTCTCCTTGCTTGTCCCAAATGTGAGCTTTGGAACAGGGTAATCACACACCTAATTACATTTTCTTGAAATTTTCTAAACTGTTTTGAACAAATCCATTTAATGCATATCTTTCAATCATGGAATTCAATGAGAACACATTTCTTGAGGCTATCATTCAAAAAATTCACATGCCTTGTCAATGCTTAGCAGGGAAATTTCCATGATTGAAATGTACATACCCTATTCCAAAGCTTCCTTTATACTATGATGGACATCCATACCTCGTTCCAAAGCTCTCAGTTAAGTTAGTCTAAGCCACCACTTGATGCCCAAAATCATCATAATTGATTACTTAGGTTTTATATAAAGGCTGTTGACTGCAAGTTATTTATAGTTATTCCACAAGCTAGAGAAATATGATTCCTTATAGCACTTAAAAATATGATGCAAAAAATGGATTTGTTGAAAAGGGTTTAAAAAACTTCAAGAAAATGCAATTGGTGGGTGTAAAGCCACATGCAACATCCTCCCTACCTATGCCAAAATGGGAGCTCCTGGGATGATGTTGCATGTGACTTTACACCCTCCAATTACATTTTCTTGAAAGTTTCTAAACTCTTTTCAACAAATCCATAAAACACTTTTGTGGGTAAGATAAAATTTAGAGCAACTTTGTTTTTTGGACTTCTAGTCCATTGATGATAGTTTCATATGAATTGATCCTAAGAAATAATAATTATGGTTTATTGTGTGTTGTCATTGAAATACAAAATATCATATTGAATTGGGGATATCCTTATAGTTCATATAATGCTCCATAACAACCTTATGTATCAATCCATAAACATTGCTTTACAATGACCATGAAAAAATGAACTATTTTTTTTAGTAACACCCTAGAGAAGAGTAATAAGAATGTGCATGTACGCACCTAAGGTACAAGAATTTCTAACTAACATAAAAAGATATGGTATGGGTCTTTATCAAAATATATATAATTTTTAAGTTTATGTGCTTCAATACATACATTCTTATTATTGTTCAATTAATTGAACCTATTAAACAAAAACCAATGTTCTTGATAAAATTTTCTAATAGCACGATAACACATGGAAGTAAATCTATACCATCTCACATCTATTTTGATAGATAATAATACTTTGGTTCATTCAAATGAATCAATCATTCATCTACCTTAGTTAAATTTATAAAACAAATAGATTTATATCCTTATTTAGATCTATAGTTTCTTTCCTTGAATTAGTTTATATTCCTTACGTATATGCGTGGATCATGATGGGCCAAAAGTGGCACATATGGGTATTTGTAGGTATGTGGGTCGATGTTTTTTAACCCAAAATTGATGAAACGAAAAAGGATTTTTAGATAGAAATTCTCAAATTTTATACCAATATAAATTATGCTTTTAATTTGAATTTAATAAATAATTATTATTCATTTTCTATTAGAGTTATGACTACAAAGTCCCGATCGATAGGCTAATTGAAAATATTTATAACTTTCAAATCTGCATCACATTTTTGAATCCAAAACATGCTTACATTCTATGCTTCACATAATATAGGATAAAAAGAAAATTAAATTTCATGAAGTTTTGACCAAGTTAAGGTGGTCGACATACTTAGCTTATATTTTTAAATTTGTAATAAAAATTCATAATTAATTATTTACTTGGAAAAAAATTACAAAAAATATGCATCACATCTAGATACAGTCCTATACTTATATATAAAATATTATGCACATTATCATTTTATTATGGTTAAGGTGGTTAGGACAGACACCTACTTTTTTCCCCGGGAATTTAAGTACCACCCTCATTCTAAAATGCACCAAACAGATTCATATTTCAAACCCAGCTGTTCACACCAAATTCTCTGTGATTGTTCTTGCCATTTTGAAATAATATGATAACTTATTCAAATTTTTAATGGGCCAAGTTGCCTTAACATTGATTTTTCCGGAATTTTTGCCACTCTAAGGGCTTGTTTTTCCATGACGATCCCGCATACATACCCTCTTTTTACCTTTTCATACAAATAGAAAAGGGATTTTTCTATACTCTTTTTATTTGTGACCTATATTCATATCTCTTTTCTTAACTTATCACATGTTAAGGATGTTGGCAACACAAGGGTAGACAACTGAGAGGGGGGGTGAATCAGTTGTCCCATAAATTTAAAACTTATTCAACTTATAAACTTTATTCTCATATTTGATTAATCACCATGAAAGCATAAATCAACAACACATCAAAAAAACACATAACACAAAGATTTTTTACGTGGAAACCCTGTTAGGGGAAAAACCATGGTGGAGGTCAATCCACAAGATTAATATACCTTGTTAAAAGTATAAAGAAATATGAATGGGGAATACACATGCATTTAGGCACACTGCCTAGAGCTCATTGCTCAATTACAAAAGGAAGACTCACTATCTTTAGAAAGATTTGGATTACATCCACAAGAATTTGAACTGAACAAATCGCATCTACTAATGTCTAATTACAGCTCCGGTTAAGCACATGAACACTTCTTCACACTATGCTCTTCCTTCGAAAGATTTAGAACATTATTCATTCACACCATTCCTTCAAATGGTATAAAGAATTGCTTATATATATCCGCAACAAGAAATTACATCACTACATGTCGGCCTTACTAAAATAATAAAATGAATACAAACTGTCAACCCAAAACAATAATAATTATTAATGTGAATCAACCAAGGTCGGCCACAACATAGTGAAGAACCAAAATAAAATTCTCAAACATGAACCACCTTCAAAAATTATTCCACGAAGATCCACAACACGCTACAACACCCTGTCGACCAAGAACATGAAAAAACATGAACACGCAAGAGAAAATATACAATCACGAGCACCATGATCAATGAAAATGTGAAACACATATAGAGAATGATCTAGAAACATCCACAAAAATCATGAATCACTAGAGAAGCATCAGCAGCAATTGAACTTACTAAAATCATATCATCTTCATTCAGGAACACCAACTGAAGCAATAGAAAAACTATCATAATACAAATCTTCATAACACGATCAAATCTTCACACGGATCTTTGAAAATTAACATGGATAAACTAGATATAATCGATAAGAAACCCTTTAATCCACAACCTCTAATCATCAACGTATTGATCTCACTAACAGACTGAACTTCACTTCACCATTGACAACTTGCAACTTATTTCATTACAATTTTCTCAATATCCTTGACATATACAACTTCTAAAATATTAATTCTAATAGTGTTGACATCAATGAAAACCACATATCAACAACACAACCACAACATCCAAAAATCTCCCCCCATTGGCATTGATGGCAACACATGATGTGAAAAACACCATCAACGCAACTATCTTCAACACTTACTCCCCCTTAGGTTCTGACTCTTTTCTCCTCAACAACTCTTCTCCCACATGACTCTTCTCTCCAGATAATTCACAACTTCACATGACTCTTCTCCCCCTTTGACATCAATGACAAAGATCTCTTTTTCTTCACACAAGCTTTGAGCCACATATCTGAACATCTGACTACTCCCCCTAAGTAGCAGCCACCACAACATCAATCTGAATCAATATATGACTATGAAATGCACGGATTGATGCAAGTCAATGCATCTTAGTTCTTATTAGGAGGGGTAATCACCCATAGCTTCCCTTTGAGATACTCAAAAGTATCCTTAGGCAATGGATTTGTAAAGATGTCTGCAATTTGTTCCTTAGTATACACATCTAACTTCCTTTCACCACTTCTCAAAAGTGAAACTTGATAGATATATGCCTACCTTTGAATGCACACCGATTCTTAGAAATGCTAATGTCACTTGAATTATCACAAAATATAGTAATAGGCTCATCATACACAACTCTGATATCTTTCAACATCTGTTTCATCCACAATACTTGAGTACAATTGTTAGCAGTAGCAATGCATTATGCCTCTATAGTAGACAAGGAAATGGCATTATACTTCTTACTTAACCATGAAATCAGCTTCTTACCCAAGAAAAATGCACCACCACTAGTACTCTTTTTGCTATCCACATCACCTGCCTAATCAGCATCAATAAAAGAACTCAAAGTAAGATCATCATTTTTAGGATACCATAGCCCAAAATCAACTATCCCCTTCAAGTATCTGAAAATCCTCTTCATAGTAGTTATATGATATTCCTTAGGATTAGCTTGAAATCTTGCAACAATGCATACACATTCATATAGCTGGTCTAGTTTAAGTCAAATAAAGCAATCCACCAATCATCGATTTGTATCTAGTTTGATTAGATTTCAAAGAATCATCATCTTTTATCAACTTGTATCTAGTCACCATAGGTGTACCAACTAGCTTTGAATCTTCCATACCAAACTTCTTTAGCAATTCTTTCACATACTTGGACTGAGATATGAAGATCCCTTTATCTAACTGAGTAATTTGCAATCCCAAAAAGAATTTCATCTCACTAATCATAGACATCTCAAAC
>VDFB02200940.1:0-16439 GCA_007258455.2 Sequoia sempervirens | reverse complement strand
AATAAAATTATAAATAACAAAGCTTCACCTTTGGCAGCATCACCTGGATGCAGTGAGTGCTAAATATGTCATTAATGCTCATGAGAGATGGGTTCATTTGAATCACTGATCATGAAATTGGTCAATTATTGATTCAAAACTATATAATTGAATCTCAATAGAATATCATATAATAGAACTCAAAATTTAAATAATTTAAATCTATTTTTGGTAAAGAGTCTAACTCATGGATTAGTATTTAGATTTATGAAATTAATATTGTTTCATCTTCACATAAAATATAATTTATATTAGTGATGTAAATTTATGCAATTATTGAAGATTCTATTATTTTAGCATATTTTAATCAAAATTGAATAGTATCATATAACATAACTCATATTAGATTTCTAAATAAATCTTGAGAAAAATTATGTTAAAAAAATTATTTTTTATCCATGTTCATATAGTAAAAAAATTAATTATAATGAATAACCATGTGTATGATTCATTATAGATAGCTTGTTCATTCTTTTCTTATGCCCGGATTTCATGACATGGGATGATCTAATTCAAGTATAATAACATGTATTTTTAAAAAATTATCAAATATAAAACCTTATGGTTTATATCCAACACAACCCAATCCCAAGATAAATTTAATTACAAACCCATATTTGACTTGAGTGTAGCTAAAAAAGTGATAAACTTGGTTTAAGCATAGTTATTGGGTTTGTATAAACACATTAGAAGAAGTGGTGATAAATAAATATGGTACAATGTAATACAAGATATGGTGTGAATTATAGCATTAGAGTGGAGTTGGAAAATAAGAGGATAGGGCATGAGTCAAGAACAAAACCAAATAGTGTTGAGTTAATAATGTTGATATAAAGTGGAAATTATTTTTGTTGATTATGATGGATGAAATAAGGAATGAGAAGAATAGAAGAATATATTGATTAAGGTAAATCTATATAATGTAATGTGTAATGTTAAAATTTGTATATCTTGTAATTTTTATAATGTAAATTTTATTTATCTTAGTGTCCATTCCTATTGAAAATTTTAAGCGTCTTATAAATTTCTATAATACTATAATACTCTATAGTAACTCTCCAATTATTTGGATACTTTTCATTATTATTGTGAATATTTATATAAATAGTTAGAATTTACTACACTATGGTAGTTTGTTTTGCTTTCCCTTTTATTTTAATATTTTTTATTATACTATTTCTTTGACATCTATGGATCATACATATCATAACTCTCTTTCATGTACATGGGGATAATAGTAGATACACTTATTATTGTTCCTTTATCATTTAAGTTATTTTCTTAGTTATAGGCATAGTTAGGATTTAGATCATGCATAAATTCTAATCTAATTTCAATATAATTTCTAGTAGAAGTCAAAAGGCCATATTTGGGGCTTGACCATTCTATCCCAAGCAGCGAACCCTTTTACCTTTGTCCCAACTATAGGTGTGATTGTTGTCTCTCATATGAAGGATTTGTAATCTCCATATTTTGTTATATTTTTTATATTTTCCTTAGAATAATTCACAAATAATTTATTTTATCTCATATAATTGATACTATTTTTTTTCTTGTATTTTAGATATTATTTTATATTATTAGCTACTTGCAATGTGTCCTTTCCACCCATGTCCTTTATTTCTATAATTTTTTTATTATTTTGTATATGAAGGACTAAAATAATCATTGAATAACACTGATGTTTTCTACGAAGTGAACTATCATTTATACAACATCTATTTTATTAGGTATTCTATAAATTCCATCTTATTATAAGTTTTTATTTCTATATTAAATTTTTTATCTTTATATTTTCCATTTTCCTTTGTTGCTAATATTTCCTTTTCTTAAAAGTAATACAAATTTCAACTTCATCTACTCTAATTAGGCTAAAGTTTTATTTTAGTTAGAACATTAATATATTATGTAGATTAAAATGCTTTAGTATTCAAGTAGTTTAATTTGCATATATATTTTTTTTTCCCACATTTCAAAACCAAAATAATTTCTTTTCCCTTCCATTTTCTTCCAAAAGTGAATCACAAGAAAAATAAAAAGATAATTTTCCTTAAAATTTTAGTGCATTTACTTGAACCCCACCTATAGATAGTCCTAAAGGCAAAAACTAACAACATTTAGTAAAATTTCTCTATCCTTTAATCAAACCATTATTTTCTCCCCTTAATACACTCTTCACATTAAGTAATTTATTTCTTCTCAAGATATCATTTGTCATCCCTCACATCCTAATTCATTTTCTACCATGGCTTATTGTGATTCTTCCACTTGAAATACTTTACATTCTTACGTAATCCATTATGGATTACTTTCTCATTTTATTGATTCTTATCCATATTTTCTCAAGGATATAGCTTTCTTCTATGACTTATATGCATAACCGTGTTCCATCTATAAGATCCTAGGAATTTTATCTAATATTTCATACTTTATGGATCTTATTCACACCTTTCCTTTAATGTTAGAAGATTTTCCTTCATTTCATCCATTATTGATCATGAAAATATTTATTATAGGATAAATAATATATTATCTATATAACATTTCTATATTCTTTTCATCCTATTAAAACACCTTGTTGTACTTATACCATTTCCTAATCATGATAATGTATGTTTTCCCACTTCTATTCCTCCTCTAGACATATGATCAACCTCTATGGATTTCTCATAATATTATTAGGATTTACTCTCTTGGCTCATTTTTTGGGAGTATCCCATTGTTACAATTGATGACACTCCTTCGTACCACGAGCATGCATAAAGAGCTGGGCCAAGCACTTAATTCCTATCGTTCTTTTTTGTAACTAAAATGGGAGCATCGCTATATTCAGAGCATCAAGCCCTAGACCGGGTCACTAAGGGCTTCCAAAATGTGCCTCAAGTTATAGTGGGCATGCCTTGGAAAGCATTTTAAACAAAACTCCTTGATTTCTGTTTTATTCTGTTGTTGCTAATTTGTTCATGGCTTACAACCCTCCAAGATGTTCCTCACTTTCAGGTGCTGAAAGAAAACTTGTTTCTTCACCAAATCTTTGTCAAAATATTGCCACGTTGGACTGGGGAGGTCAAAGGAGTAAGTTGTTATTTTTGTGTGAATTTGGTATTAAATAGGTAGATTTAATATATATTTTTATGTAAATTTATTTAATTTTTAGGAAATGATAATGCACCTCCAAATCCTCTTCAAATTCCTCCTCAAAATCCTAATTTACCTCATGCTGAAATCCCTCTTGAAGAATAACCCCAACAAACACCTCCAACAATTCCTCATCATGCTCTAGGAACTCGAGAAAATTTAATTGGGAAAATTGAAAATAACAAAAAAAAATTAAGGATTTAATTATAAGGTTGAGAGTTCCTACAGCACAACTCCTCACATGGAACCGTATGCCGTCAAATCACTTCGAATTGATTAATATCAGACCTAATTAATAGTGCCAGCCAAGTAGTTGGTTAGAGAAGAGACAAGAGTTTGGAGAATTTTATGTAGATAAATTATCCTATAAACATGTTAAAAATGAAAATTTACAAAATTGATTTGTGTGTACCTCATTTAAAAAACCCTCTTTAAATGAATCCTCAACATTTACATCCTTCATACAGTGTGTTCCTCATCCATGGGAAAACCACTAGGGGATAATAATTCTTTTGGAAAAAAGTGAGAAGCTTTAATTCATCCCTCCCAATAATGAGGTGCTACAATATTTTTTTGAGGAAAAATCTATTGTGAGTTTTTCCTTAAAAGTAAAATCCCAAACCATTTTGATATGAGACTCTTACAGTAGAGGTGGGGCTTCAGACAATATAGAGTGAAGGCACATATCAATGCACAATGACTAACGGTAGATGAGAGACCACACCTACTTAGAATTAGCAGAAAGCATGTGAGGGACTATTCCTTCCATTGTGAAAGAGAGTGTTGAGGTGGATACATTGAAGTTGATTAGTTCCCTCACCTAGAGCCTCATACAACATACTAGTCCTCTAACATAGGGTGAGCCGATAAAATATTTGAGGAGTAGAGTTCCACCTCATTTTTGTTAGGCTTATGGGTCACTCTATGTTTTTGATCCTATGGATAGTCAGGATGCAGGTGCCTAGGGCACATTTGTAGTTGATGAGATGGTGATGATAGATTCCCTCCTTAATGACACATTTGGCCTTGATAGTCAGGTAAATATTAGAAAGTTCATTAAATTCCATTTTTGAAATGCAAGATTAAATAAATTAGTTGAATGATTATAATGAAATTTCAAGGTCATAATGTTCACTATGTTTTTAGCGGTCCTTCACCTCACTATTACATGACCACATCTACTAGAGAGGTATGCAACTAGTAAAGAATTATAAGTATTACATGTGAATAGAAAACATTATATGAATGGTATTCTTATATCTCATTTTGGATGTTGAATAGGTTAATCTTGGTGCTTGGATGATAACACCTGCTAGTGGAGGTGGTCATTAAAGTTTCACTTAGGTAATATAGATTATTTATAATTTTAAAATAAAAAATTGTATTTTGTAATTGAATAATGTTTAATGGCTTGAAGGTTCTAGATAGTTTGTAAGTATACTTTGTACTTTTTAATTAATTTTATTTCAGGTTGTTATACACTTCATAATCTATGAATTTCATTTGTTCATGTTGTTGACCTCCAAAAATATACCTGCTAGTGGCATCACTAGCTTGTAGCAATACCATTTCACTCTTATCCTCCTAGTTGTCATCACTAGCTTGTAGCATACCATTTCTCTGCTCACAGTTGGGCTCATGAATGTTGCTCGAGATATTTATCCTATTACTACCATTGTCCTATGCTGACTATGCTTATCATGATAACTATGTTATTTCATTAATGTTATGGTTTTAGACTTTCATTTATACATTTGAAGTGATTGACATCACAAAGGATTGCTCTCTTGCTTTCTTGACTGTATCTAGGTATCATCTTCTATCAATTATCTTCAATGATATCCACTCTATAGACAAGGTACTGTCCACTTATCATTTAGAAATACATGCCCTGTTTCTATCCCTTCATTTAGGAAATATGGTAAAAATATATGGCACACTGATGGTTAAATGAGAAATAGGGAAGAATGGGATTAAAATTTAAAACCAATGGTACTTGGTGCCAATGCTGGCTCAACATGCTAATGGAAGAGAGAGGTGGTTACATTTTGAATAATGTGCATGTTAAATGCATGTGGTGGAATTTGAAATTCAAAAGATGGCTTGTGGAAAAAGAGTTGTAAGATGAGTTAATGCCAAGTTGGCTCAAGAAAAGGGACATGTAAGAGCCATAAATGCCATGTTGGAGGACAAAGTCCTTTGGGAGGGAGATTTCGAATTGATGAAATATTCCAAGAATACACCATTTTTGAATGGAAATAGAAGAATTAATAAATCAAAACAAATTGATTTACATGTGCAAGTTGCAAAAGCTAGAGGATTTGAGGATTTGTGTTAGCAATTAATTAGGATTTAATTAACTTAGATGGAATTAGTTGATATGACATTTGATTTAGATATTTTAGATTTATTTAAATCAAATGAGAGGATAATGAACATTAGTAATTTAATTAAATAAAGTTTGATTTATTCAATTAAATGAAGAACATTAGATTTAATTAAATAAAATGATTTATTTAATCAAAAGAGGAACATTAGGATTTAATTAAATAAAATGATTTATTTAATTAAAGGATGAATTATGATGAATTAATTAAATAAGGATTATTCAATTAACTGGTTAGTAAAGAAGTGATTCCAGAAGAATTGATGTTAGTGAATCAGGATCAAGTATATGATATCAATCAGGATAATTTGAATGTCTACAATACTAAATTTGTTGCTTCTCCTATGAGAATATCTTGTAGCATTGGATTTCATGTGATTACCACCACATTCATGAATGTCATGAACTCTTTACCTTGAGGTATCTTGGTTAAAAACATATCAAGTATCTCATTAAAAAAATCATATTACAAATTTATCCCTTAAAGCATTCTTTGGAATTGAAATACATGTGACTTCCCTATTACATCTTGTGACTTTAGACTATCATATTCAGTCTTATGTAATTGTCCTATTATGATTCTTTATTTATGTTACATCCTTTATTGTTCATTCACTATCCTTTATTCATCATTTCTCCTAGTGATCATTACTCTACCTATGTGAATATTACACTATCCATTGTTATGAAGATCTCACTCCATTTCTTAGCTATCTCTTTTTTGTTATTCACCCATGGATATGAATATAATGTTGAGGTTTTATGAAAACCATGGAGTTTATTTTGTTAGTATTTTTTAATGAACCAACCTTATCTCACAATATAGCCTATGGAATTTCCATCTTCCAATATCATTAGTTAATTGGAGAGATTGTCCAACAAACGAGTGAAAGAAACAATGCTTTCCTGCTGCACTTTGGGCTTTACAAAAAATGAGAGGGTAATCCCATACAAAGTACTTAAGATCCTCTGTTAATTAACCATGTAATTTGAAAATAGAAGATTCATTCTCACAAATGTGCTTAATAGATAAAAATTCTCAAGAATGTGTCAGATTCTTTACAATAATTAACATCTAAAGCATGAGAATGGGCAATACAACATGATACTTTAACAAATAAAAGATAATAGAGTATAGGCTTTATGAATTTGTTCTTAGTTGAGGTGAATAGTCCCTTGGAGTTGTAATCTTAGACATAACTACTAAATCAATGCCTAATCCTAGGGTGGATAGTCAATTCCACTACAAACCATACAATATGCCAACATTTAACCCTAGTACTTACGAGAATTTTCACAATTGCATTACAATGGATACAATCTATATTCCAAATTCACCACTACTTATCAAATCCAAATAACATCCACACAAATCTATGCTTCAATTAAAATAATTTAACTAATTCTTTGAAACAAAACTATAATCAAAGCATACACCATCAAAAAGGCAATGGAGACCAATGAAATATCCTTAATCATGTTTTCATTAATAATTTGTGAAAATGCTACAGTGGAGAGAAAATGAACACAAAATTTTGAACAATATATCTTCAGAGAAATATTGGAGTTGTCACATAATAAAAAAATTGTAGACAAAGACTCAACTAATTAACCTAGAACCAACTTCTATATAAGTTCTATGTGAGCTTACACATAATATGGAATCAATTCCACAAACCAATGATCCCCTTACAATGAAATTGATTCTCATTTAAGAGAAAGGAGAAGACAATAGGAAAGCCCTAAAATCAATCTACTATTGACACATTGCACACCTAGCTCCCATTGATTTATAATTGACTTGCATTTAGAAGATGCTTCTTCACTTCATTTTCCCTCTTCATTTTTCCTTTTGAAGTTGATTTGGCCTTCTCAACTTGTCAATCTCATGTAACCATTTTACCTGTGTAAAAACCCATTTTCTAGCCCCATTTTCACTTAACAGTGAAAAATAATAACCTCTGGGTCAAAACCCACTTATCGAACTATTAAAAATGCTTTGCAAACTTGCATTTTAACCCTTTTTCTTTATAGGTCAAAATTTTACCCATATGTAATTTTTCTCATCAATGACACCTAAAACATGATTTCATTGATATATTTTAGCCATCTAGGGCCTTCATTTCAATTTGCATTTAGTTTGACATTTTTTCAAACAGTTGTGTAATCCTTTATCTGTGCATTTTTTTTTGCAACTGGCTCATTTTCCTCTACTCATATCAATCCAATAACTAACTTGTTTAGAATGGTCTCAAAATATCCCCCATAATCATAATAAAAGATATCAACACGTTTTTGAAATTGCAGGCAATTTTTTTGATATGGTTGAGGCACTTGAAAAACCATGGATGCATTTTCAGCCACACTAGGTGATTGAAACATCAATGGGCATTTCAAAACAACTCAAATATTGCTAAAAAAGCTACACGAGCATGAGGACTATTGTTGGCTATGATTTGGAGGTGAAAATAATAGAAAATCATTCATTTTAACACCCACAAACCTAGCTCTATGCATAAAACAGTGACTGAAAATGGCTTAGCATTAAAACACAACCAAACACCATTCTAATAAATCAATGCCTCTACCTAATCAACACCCATCATTTGGAAATGATGCAACACATTTTTGAAATGGAAAGAAACCAATAATATCTCGTTGCCAAACATTAAACCATCGTGATTTGAAATTTTTTGCTCACTTCAATTGCGATATGCGATGGTTTCAATTTTTATGCTTAATAAATTTCACCTTTATAACAATTCATTGAGCTGCAAACATGACCATCGCTATTTCAAAAATAAGTAGGGACTCATTCACTCACCGTGCAATAGAAAATAAGTATTTAAACCTTCTCGTGACTTCTGAAGGGGGGAAAATTTTGGGTTCTAGGGTTTAAGACCTAGAATAACAATGTTCACACTCTCACATTCAAGGATAACCCTAGAGATCTCAATGCAAAGGAGAAAGAGATCTTGTAATAGGGTTGTCATAGGGGTTGATTATAAACTAATGAGGGGTTCACCACCAAGCTAGGGCTTGGAAAGACAAATGTAATGCAAGGTGTAATGCTTAACCCTAATTTGATGCAATCTTTAGCTAGATGACCTAAAAATGCATGATAAATAAAACAAAAAGGTGATACATCTTAGAAGTATGCACTTGGAAACCTAAAGAAGGTAGGAATAAGCTCTAAAACACTAAAAATACTAAAAATTTGGCCTACTGGGATTCATACGCTAGTCTGGGCAAATCATTCCCAAATCTGGGCTTTTGCATATGAACAAGTTTCTAGAAAAAGGGTATCTGAATCTGCCAAAAACATGAAAAACACTTGTAGTGGGACTCATACGCCACTTTTGGCATATTAGTCTTGTTCCACTTTTTCCAAGAATTTAAGGTTTAGATCTATGCTCCAATCTCTATCCTTCCCTTCCAAACTGATTTTTGGATCCAAATCTGTGAAAAGACCTGAAAAACAAAATATAGACTTGATTTGCTTATGGGGGGTTTCCCTTGGTCAAACCTATAGTTTGGTAATTAAACCTTGATAGAAACAATGAAATATGCATGTGAATAGGAATATAAACCCTAACCTTAAGTGTGTCTAAGATTAGGAAATCTGAAATGCAATGAAACCCTATTCTAATGTGCAAGAATAAGATGCATGAATGAGGCTTGAATGATGAATAACTCACTTTGAGAGATCTCTAATCACCCAAATGAGCACTAAAAATTCTTGTACCTTCCTTAGGTTGAGTGTAGAGTGATAATGGAAGATGGAATCACTTAGGAAACAAGTAATTAGGCTTGGCTTGATCGCTAGTTGCATCTCCCCCACCTAGAATCCATCATGATTCACCATAGACAACCATGATCAACCCTTGACAATGCTAGATTTTGAATGAAAGTGAGCTTGAAGACCTAAAAAAACACCTTAATGCGCTCCAATACTTCAACTTTGCTTCCTTTTGAAACTTGAATGCTCTTGTGAAATAATACTTGAAAACTTTGAATACTTGGGTCTTGAAATTGCTCTTGAGAATGCTTGCTTAGATGAAAAAATGACTTAGAAGCTTGCTTATATAGACATTAACACCTAATTTACCATTATTCAAATCTCAAAAGTCGACATCAACCAAAAATTTGAATTAAAAAGGTGAATTTCTTGCTCAAACTCTAAAAAATCCCTAAATGGGACTCATACGCCACCTCTAGTGTATGGGTCCCACCCTAGATTTTCGGGGTGGGTTTTTGGAAAATTTGATGTTTCTGATGATTTTGTTGGGTTTTTAGCTGAAATAAGCCTTGAGATCCAAAATAATGGGTCTTAGGAGCCTATTAATGATTATTTTAAAAGGTATTTAATGCAAGGGTGCCAAAATACGTCCAAATTAAGTGTGAAATTGTATCGCTTTCAAATATAATTTTCTACACTACAACTCCAAATATTTCCAATAAAAATATTTGCCCCACAGACCAATGAAATATTATTTTTCTTTTCCCAATGAAATTATATTGCTCCTCAACAAAGCATCACTATTTTGAAAATGAACAACCTTCCATTCCAGCATTGAGTAATGGAGAGTTGGAGAAAGTGTTAAACTTGTCCACTGCCAAGGAAAAATTAAAATAAATTTGTCCAATCAAAACTCATCACTGAAAAAAAAAATGCATCAAGAGCCTTTGTTTTCTCCATCCAAAGCTAGCGATGAGCATGCGCTTCCATGCCATCATGTTGTTCGTGGACTTCAAGCATGGAGTTTCCATACTCGTATGGTGCATGAAGTTGGTACCAATTTTCTAGCCAATTCCTATGATTTTTTTAAAAAAAAATGCTCCTCATGTTATAACGCTGAAGCTGTTATAACGCACACGCTATTTCTCGGCTGCTAAAAAGAAAAAAGTGAAATTATTTGTCTTGGAATACCAACCCAAAGGCTTGGAGGGCATTCCCAATAAGGCCAGAGATGTTTTTTTCAAATTCTACAAATTTTCACATAATCGGGTCTATGCTCACCATCAAGATTGCATCTAGTTCAATATCTACAAATCAAAAACATGGGTAATGTTAGGTTCTCTCTTAGCTATCCAATGATGTATTTTTTTCACTTTTCGACAATGTTAAGCCTTTCATCCATAATTTATTTTGTTTGTATGTCTGTTTTTTGCCAAAAAGCAATGTTTAGTGTTTTTTTGGTTATAAATTAACCGTTTATCAAAATTTCAAATAAATTACATTTTTAGAAACTAGACTCCATTCTACAAATTTAAAAAAAGAAAAGAAAAAAAAACAATTATTTTCAAAAACTTGTAGGGAGCACGCACCCAAATTATGCTTTTCAAGAAGAGCCTTAAATGAAATTAGTAAAATCAACCATTCATTAAAAATTATCAAATTTTTTGCACTAACTAGATGCTATTAGCTAACTCTTTTGACTTAAGTAGTAATTTTAAAATACTACAAAAGTTCACTGTGCTCAGGACGTACAAGAGTTGCTATGTTATGTTTTTTCTGACAAAAACAACACCAATTTCTATACATCCCTCTTTTGAACCCCTTAATCTCAACCATTTTCAAAATAAATTAGTAGTTTATAAAGTAGACTCGGAGCACTTTGATCCTTGTTTCTGTTCCATCTCAAAATTTTGAGTGTAACTATCCTCAATTTCATGTCCAGGGTCAGCATTTCCTGATTTCAGAAAAAAAGTGGCCACTTGGCCCCCTCTTTTGGGAACCATCTTGTGCATCTCTATCTAACCATGCTATTGTGACTTCAAGTAAAATAGAAGCAAGAATTAAACTTTCTTTCCATCACAAAAAATGAAAAAATGTATTTCATATATTTCTTTCTCCTACATGTATTTTCATTCCTTTGCATTATCATTTAAAATATTTAGAATATTTTAAATATTAGCATTTGAAACATTAGAAAAAGTGTAAATTTTAATTTTTCCTATCAATCCAAACGGTGAAGTTTCATTGTGCTAAGCTGTGGCCCCTAGATCCAAGATTTTTGCATGTGGGAAACAATCAATTATTTAAAACACAAGTTTTAAATCAAAATTTTCTCAGCAATCAAAATTTAGGCACCTCCTTTGTAAACTAGCCTGCCAGATGTGTTTGCCACAACTGAAATACATTAAAATAATGTATCAAATGGCCTCTATTTTTTATGAAAATGGAACTAAAGATGTTTCAGACAAAAAAATTTGGGTTGCCTTTATAATTTTGAAATTTGCAACTTTTTGGAACACCAAATCTATCTTAGTTGTGGTTAGAAACACATTAATTATCCCATAACTCATCCAGGAAGTGCCAAACTGAGCAGGCATACTACCATATGTACCAAGAAACATTCTACCATACAAATTTGCAAGATGACCTTTGAATTGAAAAAAATTAATTGACAAAGAGGGGCAAAGAGGGGCTTTGGAGTAGATTTAGCAGGATGCAGACCTAACCTTTGTCGTCAAACTAAAAGAGCATAATTTGCAAAATTTGAAGGTGCCATCATCTTTATAGGTGTGAATTTTAATCAAGATATTAGGACCATAGTCCCATCATTGCTCACTATCATTGCATCATTTTGTTCTTAGTTGACAGTGCTCATTAATTCTTCCTTTCATGCATCTCACTATCATGATTTCTATTATTTCTATAAATATTATCCCCACTTAAAAAATCATTCACACTTCACATAAACAAAGGTTTACATGAATTCTTTATGTAATCATTATATTTTCCCTTGCTTCCAGGATATGATTGTCCCCAGGATTGTCATCTTGTGATTGTCCTTTACTTTGAAATTTTCCTCATGAAACATGCAAACCATTAGCATTCAATTGATACTCATGAAGACTCTTATTGATATGAGGATGCTATGTCCATAGTCAAAAGGATAGGATGCTCTATCCTCTATCCTAATTTCTCTTGACTATAAAATTGTTCTATCATATGTCCTATTATTATAACCCTATGTTGTCATTCATGAGACCCCTTACTATACAAGATGACCTTATAACAACCTCTTCCTCTATCAACTTCTTCCTACCAACTTAGAAATTGCCTAATATGCTCTTAAGCATTATGTTTTGTCTTGTTGGTTCTCTAGGCAATATTGCTCTCTTTTATCAACCTTTTGTTGACCATGTTGTTCATGAAGGGTTTTGATGGGGGCCTTGTCATCATATTTTCCTATCCTCTTTTGTCTCTTAAACCATTCATTTGGTCACTTCATGAACTTTTTTCTTTACTATTCTAGAAATTCTTGTCCTTTAAATGATTCATGTCTACTATGCACACATCTTATGCAAAAAATTATCATGGTTTTTCCTTTTGTTCCTTACATGGCTCTTATCATTCATCCCACTACGTGTTATTTCTCCTTTTCCCATTTTCATTATTCTCTTCTATGTCAAACTGACCAGTCTTAGATCTTAGTATCTTCAAAATTTCCTTCCTTGTTCCTAATTTTCCCTAGGACTATCAACACAAACCTATCACTTGTATATAAATCACGAAGATTTTCCTTCTTGTTTCCTTTGGTTTTTATGTCGTGCTATACAATAATAAATAGCCTATGTGGAAGATCATCACAAATAGTATGTGGAAGATCATGAAATATCAAGTTAGATTATTTACCATTCACAAATAATTATTCCTCAAACACATTTGTATTTATTCAAACCAATGATTCTAAGGCCCATCAGATATAACCTTTTTGATAAGAATAATAAGGATGATACACCTATAAACACTAGATTAAACTCTCCTAGCATCAAATGATTCCATATCATTCTTCCACCAAGGAACTTTCTAGCTTGAAATTTTTTCATTGAACCTATCACCTCCATAAACAATATTTCTAACACCCCCAACACCAATCCTTCCATCACCCCCATCATATAAATTCCTTTCTTAATCCTATCACCCCTATCACCAATCCTTTCATTGAACCCATGACTAACCTTAATAATCTATCTCTTAAATTCATCACCCTAGATCAACAAAATCACACACCATTTCACATCCTCCATAATGATGATTCTATCATCACCTTCATGGGAATTTAAGATAATGTCTCCATCAATGATCATAAAAAAATATTTGAAATAGAATTGGATGCATTAACATATCCCAAGGAACCCAATAGTCTAGAAACCACATATTAAACTATGAAGCAATATATAGTTCAATAAGTACTCAATTTTTTATTGACTATATCATACATTATAAGCCATGACTTGCATCACTCTTCTAGTTTTCATAATTGAATAATGTTGTTTTATTTTCATATGATGCAAGTAGAGACTTCTCTTGATATTGATAGGAAAATGGAGCATGGAGTCTCTGTATTGCAATAGAGAGATCAATGCCTTTGATGAGGGTATGAGGTAGATTAGTTTATTTCATAATGGAATTAATTTTTTCCGCCCCCACTATATCCATTTTTAATTAATTGGCCATAATTTGAATACAAGCCATGACTTATGTCCAATCTTCTCATGATTTTCATTTGAATTATATCAATAATAGTAATAATTTTCTATTCCAATTATTTTCTTTACGTAATATAAATATGTATATATATATGTACATGTGTATATATATATATTTATATACGTATTTATTTTTATAATGTTTACATGTACATATTTCAACATTTAAATATGAATGAAATTCTATTTTTATTTCAAACAATAATGTCTAAATGAAGTGGCTTTTCTTATCCATTAAATAAGCCTTTTCGAAATACATGCATTCATGTATATTTCAAGTCATACCATCATTTTCTTTTAAATTCTCAAAACATAAGATCAAGATAGACAATTAAATAATAATTTCACATGTATTACATTTCACAAGTATATCTTTTCAATCATCAAATCATTTCAAGTCAAATTAATATAATTGTCCTATATGAATTTCAAATGCAGTTATCATGTCATTTTTGTGGTGTGTGCACCAAATTCCATCAAGCTTACCATTCGATCCAACTAAATGATCCTACTTCAACCGTGTTATCATCCTTCAACCTGTTATCCTACAATTCCACACACTTGCACTTGCATAGTTCATCAGTAACATTCATTCTTGATAAAATATAATATAGTTTCAAAAGATCACATAGTCAATGATGATCAACTTCTTTCAAAATTTTCATTCAACATATTGAATTTCCTCAATAATTCAATTTATCATATTATAATAAAAAATGCAATAAAATTGGGTTATGACAATAACCCTATACTTAAGCTTTAATCCTTCAAACCTCAACCCTATACCTTAAACCATGAACCCTACAACCTCAACCCTCATCTCTATACCCTACAACCTCACCATTATACCTTAAACCCTAAATATTGTCCCTCAACCCTATATAAAACCTAAACCATACACTCTCAACCCTCCATCCTATTCTTTATACCCTCAACCTATACTGTAAACCCTAATCCCTATACCTTACACACATAATCTTATACACTCAATGAGTTGAATATTATCCCTCAACTATAAACCCCCAACCCTCTATCCTATACCCTCAACCTATTACTTAAGCCCTAATCCCTCAACCCGAACCCTATACCTTAAACACTAAACCCTACAACATCAACCCTCATCCATATACCATATACCCTCACCCTTATATACCCTAAACCCTAAACCCAATACTTAATCCCTCAGCTATAAACCCTCTACCCTCAATGATATACTTAATTCCTAATCCCTCAATGCTCAACACTATACCTTAAACCTTAAACCCTACATCCTCAACCCTCATCCCTATACCCTATACCCTCAACCTTGAACATTGAACTTCAACCTTATACTTAAAACCTAAACCATACACTCTCAACCCTTAACCCTATGCCTTATTCTCTCAAGCCATACCCTTAACCCTAAACTCAATAACCTAAACCGTAATACCTATACCCTACACATTTAATCTTATACACTCAACGGGTTCAACATTATCCCTCAACCATAAACCCTCAACCCTCAACCCTATACCTTGTACCCTCAACCCTATACTTAAGCCCTAATCCCTCAACTATCAACCCTATATCTTCAACCCTTAAACCTACACCCTCAACCCTCATCCCTATACCTTAAACCCTAAACCTTCAACATTGTCCATCAACCCTAAACCCCATACTTAAAACCTAAACCCTACAATCTAAACCCATAACCTTATGCCTTATACCAAAAACCCATACCTTCAACCCTATACCCAATATTGTATTTACCCTAATCCTTATACCCTAAACACATAATCTTATACACTTATTCCTGAACATTGTCCCTCAACTGTAAACCCTAAACCCTCAAACCTATACCCTACACCCTTAACCCTATACTTAAACCCTAAACCCTAAAATATCAACCCTTCACTCTATGCTTTATACCGTCAATCCCTATACCCCATACACTTAACCCTATACCTTCATCCCTGAACATTATCCCTCAAGCCTCAACCTTATACCTTAAACCCTAAACCCTACACCCTCAATCATCATCCCTATACCATATACTCTCAACCTTATACCCTAAACCTTGAACATTGTCCCTCAACCCTATACCATTAACCCTATAATTAAACCTTATAACCTACACTCTCAACCCTTAACCCTATTCCTTATACCCTCAACTTGTACCCTAAACTGTATACCTAATATCCTAGACCCTAATCCCTATATAGCCTATAAACTTAACCTTATACTCTCAACCTTGAACATTATCCCTCAATCCTCAACCCCATACTTAAACCTTAAACCATAAATTCAACCTTATACCATAATTTACCCTAAACCATAAACCCTCAACCTTATACCCTCAACCTTTAACACTATCCCTCAACCCTCAACCCTATAC
>VDFB02200939.1:0-25314 GCA_007258455.2 Sequoia sempervirens | reverse complement strand
TTATCGTGAATAAAAACATTAAATTTTAAGTTTGGGGAGGAATTCCATTAAATTTTAGTGTCTAGCATTATATATGGCAATTGAAATAAACAATGATGGAAAATATAATGAAATTATATATATTACTATTGAAATGAATGTTAATAAAGATGTAAACTTTTTTTAAGATACCTATTTAACAACAATTAAAAAAACTACAAATTATTTATTATACATAAACTTTATTATTTATTAGAATGTGTTAAAGAAAAACTATGTTATATTATTTTTTGTTAACAAATTGAAAGTATGTGTGATATAATTTAACGCAAATGGTTCATGTTCATGTTATGTTTTTCTATATATAAGTTCCTATGATTTCAAGCTAATCTTTATAAAACTTAAAAACAAATACTTACAAAGCTATAAATATTAAACAACTACTACTTTTATATTAAACATAGATATAAGAGTAAACAACTACCACTTTTATATCAAACATAGATATTATTATTGGAACGTAAGAAAAAAATTATACAATTGCAAGTGAATTTATTATTAAAAAAATAAATTACATCACTTATAAAGTTAAATAAAATATACCCTTAATGATGAAAAATATGTGCCTCAAACAAGATAATTTTCGGCTTATTTTATATATATTAATATTTAATATATGTATGCTAGTTAATGCTGTTCACTTATTATACAATTGGAATAATTAAATTTAAATTGACTGCTCAATAATAAGCAGAAAAAATAAATAGCATGGAGTCACCAGCGCCACAAAATGCTCAATCCACAAGATGCTCCTCAAAATGTTGAGCAGTGACTACTAGCCAAAATTAGCGAAGCAGCCACATGGGAACATGCCCTAAGCGAATTCCATATTTTATGGATAACAAGGGATTTACATCTGCCTAACAACATTTTTCCAGAAACAACTTATCAACATGTATATCAATTGCAGACGTTTAATGTTGCTGGCAAGGTTTACAATGACATGACAGAGCGATACTTTTTTGTCGTGGAATATGATAATCGGAGCATACAGACAACATAGGTTTGCTTGAAGCATTGGCATTGTTTCACCAAATACAGAGAACAGTTGTGCAACCCGATCATTTCACCTCTGCCGTCATCCTCCCATTTAATGCCAAAGTAGGAGCTTTGAAACAGGGTCTGGCGATCCATCACTGCATTACCAGAAGCGGGTTTGCTTCAGATATCGTAATCCATGGCATTTTGATAGACATGTATGCAAAATGTGAAAGCATGTAGAAAGCTCGCGAGTTGTTTGATAGAATGCCTCAACGAGATGTGTTCTCATCGACTGCTATTATTGCAGAATATGCACAAGATGTGCTAGCTGAAAAGACTCTGGAGACATTTCAGCAAATGCAGCAAACAGTTGTGCACCCAGATGGGTTCACCTTTGCCAGCATCATTCCAGCGTGTGCAAAAATGGGAGCTTTGGAAAGGGAATGGACATCCATCAAAGCATTAGGAAAACCGGACATTTGTCCAATTGTATAGTTCAGAGTACCCTACTAGACATGGATGCAAAATGTGGAAGTATAAAGAAGGCCCACCAATTGTTTGATACAATGTGTAATCGAGATGTGGTCTCATGGATAGCCATGATAGCAGGATATGCAATACATGGCTATGGCAAGGAAACCCTCAAAACTCTTTGAACTAGTGATTTACTCTGGAATTCAGCCCAATCAAGCAAGCTTTGTCTGTGTTTTATTTGCTTGCAGCCATGTAGATTTGTTTGATGAGGGCTGTAAATTATTCAATATCATGAGTGGCTCCTATTGCATTATGCCTAAAACGGATCATTATGTATACATGGTTGACCTTCTAGGACGTGCTGGCTATTTCGAGGAAGCCTTGAACTTTATCATCAAAATGCCAATCAAACTTGATAAGGTTGTCTGGATTTCTTTGCTTGGTTCTTTAGCCGATAGGCTATTATAGGTGAGAAATCGACCGGGAAAGTCTCATGTCTGATATTCCGGTTGGATTCTCACCTGAGATAGGCTGACGACATTTTTTTCCTGCATAAGGTCATTAAAGTTTCATTGTGCTCGCCGTCAGCAAATTGCCGTATCCACTATCCTCGCCGTCAACAAATTCCCGTATTTCACTGAGGCATGGCCATTCATCCTTTTTTGGCGTCACCAGGTATGGGTGGGATCCGTTCGCGCCGTTCTGCACCACTCCCCTGGTCTGCGTGTGTTGCCTAGCATTTACAAAGTCACCAAATACTTGTTAGATAATAAATGCAGGCTGCTTTAACATGCCTTCGAACTTTACACTTTGTGTGCAGCGAACAAGCAGATTTGTTTCATTGTTGTGGCTTGCGAGCATCTGGAGAGTGCCATTTTTTGTGTTGCTTCTGACTAGACGGCTCATTTTATAGGAGATTCGAGTGTTAAAGAAGGCTGTGAGTATTGGCTCTTGCGTTGCTGGGCGTCCTCTTCAAATTTAGGCTGAGATATCTACAACTTCCCAGTCATTTTGTGCTGCTAGCATATTGCAACTGCAGATTTCAGAGTGTTACTCAGGTTACTAACTCCAGGTTCCTTTCTTGCACTTACGAGTTAGTTTGTGCGGTCCTACTCGTCATTTTTCAGTCGAATGTGTAGATGAATCTTCTGTGTATTGAAAGTTATTAATCATGGTGCTACTGTTACTGTTACTGTTACTTTTACAGCTTGTATTCACTCTCACGACTTAAATGGATTATCTCACTCTACTTAAGATAGCCATTGTAACTCGCCTTTCCTTTTCAAGCCAACTATACAGCATCGTTGAAATTTACAGCCCATTGTTACTTTTACGTATCTTAGAGACTAGACCCATTTAGTGTTTCTGCCTTAACAAGAAGCCTGATGATTTGTATTACTTGTTGATTTAAAGTGCATTTGAATTTGTGGGGTAGTTTTTGGTATCTGGTTTAAATCAGAGCTGAATTTGGGATGGAATTACCTTCATAACAGGCTGATAAAATTTGTAATAAGTTGTATCATCTTGATATTTAGCTTAGTTACAATGCTTGTAATCATACCTGTTATGCTCAGAAATCGATGTTTCAGTTGTTGGTAGAGTATCAATAATGTTGTTATGTATGAAATGCATAGTGTGTTGTGTTGTATGGCGCTTCCAGAATTGGTCGATTCATGAGCTTGAGATGTGACTTTCGTCGTCCTTCTCACTGTTGCTTATTAATTGCCATCTAAAAGTAAATTAACAAATCTACAATCTAGAGCCAAAGTCCTTAGGGCTGTCAGAAATGGAGTTAACCGTTATTTATGTGCGGCCTTAATTTCATCAGCTACTCTCAGGCTGAATTCCGCTGTCCAGGATGCCTATGATGATATCTTGGCCAAACCGAGAGATAGGCACAAGCCCATGGTCAGCATTGAGTCCCAAAAAATTTAGGGGAATGTGTGGTATCCAATGTCCCCTCTGCAATCGGGGAAGGAATATAAATGCCCAGCCATGTCCTCCAGTGTTAGAACTTCAGTATCTGTCATCATCGCGCTAAAGCCATCCATGGCAGTGTCATAAACGTAGAGGAACAAATCGTCCTCTGTGTCTACTCCTTTCACTGTTTGTAGGATTGATTGATACCAATCCACATGTGAATTGAATTCAATAGGCATGGAAGCTTTGTCCATGTGCACAATGTAAATGGACGCACGCTCTCCTGCACTCAAATCACAACAATCACAACCAGATCCAGCCCTAGCTACGAACATGATAATCAGAAAACAAAAAGCCCTAATTTCCATCTTTACTCTTATTGGTTACTCCAACTCAATATGCATTTCAATCATTGTAACTCAGTAGCATTTATAACATTTCCTAATTATTCAAACTCCACTTTTTAAGGAATGATTGGTTAAACAAGTTTTTTTCAAGGAATGATTGGTTAAAAAAGTTGTGCTATTGCAAATAAAGCAAATTACTATCTTTTTTAAGGAATGCTTTTTCATTTTTTTACTAGATTTGAATGACAATTTACTTGCCAAATGTTATTAGTTCTCTATAAAAAATAAAAAAAAGAGTATATGTCTACTTTCAGTTGTGAGTTCCTTTTATTTGTATCTATTATGAATCTAGATATTGATAAAATATTGTTTGTAGTTCAATTATTATTTTTAAAATATGTATTTAAATATAGGAGACCAATAATTTGAAACATCATCCCGAGACAAGTTTTAAATATTTTCAAAAATCAAAATCAAAGAGATTAAGAGGTTTGATGAAACAAAAAACCAAAAATCAACAAAACACAAAAAATCAGAACAAAGAGATTTGATGAACCAAAAAAAGCAAAACACAGAGATTTGATGAAACAAAAAAATCAAATCAAAGAGATTTGTTGAAATAAAAAAATAAAAATCAAAGAGATTTGCTCAAAAAAGAAATCAAAGATAAATCACAACAAAAAATAAAATATTTATTATAAATAACTTAAAAAATAAATCAAAAAAGATTTGATCAAAAGGAAAAATCAAACATAAATCACAAAGATATAAATATATATTTACCATAGAAAACCTAGAAATCAAGTAAATAAATAAGAATTACAAAGACAAATCAAAAAGATGAAATAAAAAACCTTATCATAAATAAATTAAAGATCGAATAAATAAATCAAAATAAAAGATAATTCAAATATTTGAATAAACTAAAAGATGAAATAAATAAATAAATAAAAAGATTTTATCGCAAAGATTTGATTAACATATCAAATAAACTAATCAAATATTTAAACAAATTAAAAGACCAAATGTAAAAGATAATTCAAATATTTGAATAAAGTAAAGATGAATTAAATAAAGAGATAAACATATTTGATCAGAAAGATAAATCAATCAAAAAGGAAAATTAGAGATTTGATCTCAAAGCTTTGATTAAAATATCAAATAAACTAATCAAAGATAAATAAAAATATGACCCCATTTTCTTCAGTCATTTAAATAATGACAACAATAAATAAAAGAAGGATATGTTCCCGCATCCCGTGAAGAAGGGAAGTATCTAAACTAAAAAGGATTAATTTTGTTTTTTGAAAGAAAGGGTAAAGAATTAGGTAGAATCGAATTTTCTTTAAAAGAAAGGAAATTTCCCATTCTATAGTAAATAAATTTAAAAGATAGAAGTAAATACTGTTATTAATTAATTATAGTATTCATCATTGATGTAATTATATATATATATATATATATATATATATATATATATATATATATATATATATATATATATATATATATATATATATATATATAAGGGATGAATAAGTAGTTTTTAAACATTGTTAATATTAAGGAAATATTATTACAAAGAGAAGTATTAAGATATTAACATTGTCATTGTAAAGAGAGGATTAATAATTGTTAGTTGTATTTTTCTTTCCCTTTTGTAAAATATGGATATTGCATATTCTCAACCCTCTTAACTATAATAGCTTTGTCGAATTTAAGCTAATTACCTTATCCAACTTTTTGGACTCATTGCTCAGTTAGTTTGCACATACCCTATAAAGTAATGTTTTGTGAAATAGTTATTTTACATGATTTTTTTAAATATGGTTTAGTAGCCTCTAGCAAAACACTTTATATTAAATCATCACCATGTTGTTGGGTAGAAACCCAGCCTAGAATAATTATTTAATCTACCTAGCCCATTATGCAATGCCTTATATGCAAAGCCTAAATTATTCAATTAATAAATGTTATTTGGGGCTCACGCTAGATTTGAAAGATTTAATAATAAGTTGCACTCAAAAAGAACAAGTCAGTTACATCTAAGTATTTTGGATGTAGAGATTCTTAAGTTGCCCCCCCCCCCAACGCGAATATTAAAATAACTATTTTAGAGTCAACCATTCTTGTAGTAAACTAAATTGTCCAAACTTAGACATTTAAGTCGTTGGAAGGAATTTGATTTTTACCCTCCAAGAAACTCGTCTATAAGGAGTCACCCAACATGAACCCATCGCTAATTAAACCTTGAGTTGTACCTCATTCAAATGTATTATTACCAATATAGTGATAGGCTTAGGAGTTGTGTTGTATAATGGTGGGCCGCTGCGAAAGTGTTAGGTTGCTAATGTATGTTGTGAAAAAAATAAAAAATTGTCGGGTTTGTAAATGAATAGTTCTAGAGTAAAAAAAATGGTCCCCTAAATCACACAGCTAGGAATAAGTTAATAAGCTAAATGGGAGTTTGGGATTGATAGCCAATTCCAAATTGCGTTTATTATAAATATCAATTAAGAGGACTTTTGTGTTGATTGATAGGCTCCAACTAAAAAATCTTTCAAAAAACATTCAAATAACCTAAAACTGCCAACCTTTTTTTAATATAGATAGAAGTAATTTTAGTAAGCTAAATTGACATTAAACTCAGTTTAAACATTAGCATAAGTATAAGCTTAATGATTTAGCTATACTGTTTGGTGAGATAATTAATAATATTACCAGTGATTAAATTGGCTATTTTAAAGAGTATATGGTGGCCATTTTCAAAGAGTTATATGTTTGGGATAATATTATTTATGTTTAGACTGAGGTAAAGAAAAAAATACTATTACTGTACGTTGGGAATGTGAATACTCAAGGGGTTTTGCCCCATGTATAAAAATAAAATAAAATAAAATGTGAAATCTTGGTATTAAGGAATATTTGACTTTTGAGTAAAATATTCGTACTATCGTAGAAAGAATTAATAATAATTATAGTGGTGAAATTTGTAATTAATACAAACAAAAAAAGGGTAGTATAGTAATGGGATACAATTAATGGTACACATTATATTTAGTAATATTATTTCATAAATAAAAAACATTGTTGTTAATTGGTGGTATACTAATAACATTACTATCAATAAATACTGTTATTGTTATTTGGTGGATTATGATCTAAGAAAAAAAATCAAAAAATCAAATACATAATTCAAAGATATATCTCTTTACCCTAACCCTAACTATATCTCTAGCATGTATATATATATATATATATAGAGAGAGAGCATCAAACTTAGGGTTAGGGTTAGCATTAGGATTAGGGTTACATTTAGGTTTGCTGTCAAGTTTAGGGTTAATAGATATAGTTAGGGTTGGGGTAATAATTGGGGTTACTAGCATCAAACTTAGGGTTAGGGTTAGCATTAGGATTAGGTTTACATTTAGGTTTGTTGTCAAGTTTAGGGTTAATATTTGGTGAACTTGATTATGCATATAAGGGAATGTGTATGTTTCTTTATTGCTGCATGCTATTTTTAAAAAAATGTAGTTTAACTTTAAATCCATTCCTTAGAATATTTTTTCCCCTTTTTTTAAAAATGCTAATTTTTATTTGTTGATCTAACTACAAATATATGACTAAGTGAACTAATAAAATAACTCCCTTCATCAATTCCAAGCATGCTCATAAGGAGCATCATTATTTCATTTTCTAAGCATTTCTCGATGAAGATCTTGTTTCTATTATGGTTTTCATGTTCACACCCCATTTCCAAATGTCCTTTTACAAATCACACACATGCAACTTTTATTGCTATCAAATACTAAAAGATGTTCCTCTTACGAAACTCCCCAGGTGATGGCAAACTAAAATAGAAGTACATTGTAAGATGGTTTAACTTCTTTTCCACCTCTTTTAGAACCATCAAACATGAAAGATCATTTTAATCATTTTTGCATCACTTTTTCCCATATTAGTGCATTGCTTGGTTTAATGGTTATTATTTGATGGCTTCAGGTAAATAGTATTATGGGAAATAGTGTAGTTGGTTATAAATATTTGCTTTATGGTCACTTGGTTGGTGCCTTACAAATGTTAAGCAAAGGGGCCTCCTCTAATATTCTCTATTGTGAAGATTGAATTCCTTGCCCTGGGTAGAGTACTTTCCCTTATTGTTTTCTCCCCAATGAAGTACCTTCGTAGGAGTACTTGTCGTATACCGACAGGTTGGCTCATGGTTTTTTGTCAAATATTTACTTGATGGATTACTAATTTCCTAAGTAGTATATTGTTATTCATGGTGTTTAGATATGTGTGGAAAAATTAGGTAAATGAACGATGCTCATAAACTTTTCACATGTTCAATTATTGGGTAGCCAATTCTTCTCCCATAAATTACATCACTTTATATCCTCTAGGTTTTAACAAAAAAAAAAATTATTGTGTATGAATTTATAATAGTTATATATATGGATTTTGAATTTACTTTTAATCTATATTTATATTTGTTGAACTTGGTTATGCATATAAGGGAATTTGTATGTTTCTATATTGCTGTATGCTATTTTTAAAAAAATGTTGTTTAACTTTTAATCTGTTCCTTAGATAGAATAATTTTATTTTTGTTTAAAAATGCTAATTCTTATTTGTTCATCTAATTACAAATATATGACTTGATTGAACTAATAAAATATCTCCCTTCATTGATTCCAAGCATGCTCATAAAGAGAATCATTATTTCATTTTCAAAGCATTTCTCGATGAAGATTTTGTTTCTATTATGGTTGTCATGTTCCCACCCCATTTCCAAATATCCTTTTACAAATCACACACATGCAACTTTTATTGTTATCAACTAATTAAAGATGTTCCTGTTACGAAACTCCCCAGGTGATGGCAAACTTTCACCCACCAGCAGACATTATCACGATATCTAGCAGCTCGTCTGAGGGAGACATTACAGGATCAAAAGCTAATGCTGGTCCTCCCTCACCTTCAGACTCTTCTTCTGTTATTTGGCCTGGCGTGTACCAAAGCAACATTGCAGTCCTCGCAGAGAACATTGTGAGAGGTTGTGAAGACACTATTGAAGATGCTAAGAAGACATGCGAAGAACCCTTCCAAATGGAAAACCATGACATCGAGATGGTGCAACAGGCAGTCCAAAAATTCCATACAACTTATTTTGTTCTTGATGTGTACTGCGACTTCCTTCGAGCAATGAAGTATGATGCATTGTATGGAATGGGAAATGGTACTAGGATTAAGGAAGACTTTCTAAAACTCCTAGTAGACATAAAGTAGATTGTAAATAGCTTGCTTAAGATAGCTACTTGTTTTTTTTGTGGTGTTGGGGATAATGGTTTTGCTTTTGACACAACACGACAACATCGACTTACGATTTTTTGTAAAGTTGGGCAGCATGGCTTTCCTCTCGATATATAATGTATACAATGGCTGCTAATCATCTGACCCCTTCTATTTTCCTAGCACAACAAAGTAGTTAAACCTTATATCTGGTGTTGGAAAATCTACTATGCAGTGGAAAGAATGTACAACTCCTTCCACCCCCCCACTCTACTACTTTTTCCTTTGGTCCTTTCCATTGTACATATGCATCTACCAATATAGCAATTGACTCGATGTTTCTATGCATTAATTTTTTGTCTTCTTGGCTTCATGTACCTTCAATCTATTCTAATTGAACTATACAGATGCATCTTTGAGCTATTGCAATCAAAACTATACATATTCCATGTATGCAACTGACTAAAAATTAGTATAGCTGATGGTAAATTGCATAGAGAGTGTCTATTTTCCCTTTCCTTGCTCCACATAATGAGGTAGATGTTTATAAAAAAAATGTGCATAACTGACTTTCCCCTAGCTGTGTTGCTACTTGCACCCGTTTCAATTTAGTTCCTTGAATCATTTTTTGACTGCTCGACTTTATCTACCAATAAGTTGATGTAGTTTGCTGGAAGGGTTGTTCTATTGACTTCTTCACACAATCGGCTTACATCCAATACATTTCTACAGGATCCTCTCCTTGCCTTGCACCATGGCAAGCTTATTGACTCCAGATGCAATTAGATTGATGCATGGATGAACTGTCACTTTGGAACCTCATGTCCAAGTCATAGCTATCTCAAGTTTTGGCTTCGAATATACACACATCAATCGATATAGGTTGGAAATCTCTGATGGTGTGCACAAGCACAAAGCATCCTTACCAACTAAGTACAACTCCTTCATAGAATCCAATGTGCTTGCACCTAGCTCCATCGTGCAGTTGAAAAGATACAGTTGTCCTCAAATAGGTAGCACACGGTATGTTTATGAACTAATTTCTATATCGCACAAGAATAAGTGAGACCTACTCTCCTCTTAGATTTTGTTACTTATACTTTGTCTTGCTTTAAATATTAAGGTGGATTGTTATTGTCGACCTTGAAATTATGCACACAACACATGCTATTGTTGGGGAGCCAGTTTTCCTATGCACAGAAGACCTTCAACAACTTGGGCGCTCAACAGGAGAATCCTCTGGCTTGGCCACATCTTCAAAAAACCCTTGCCTTCCTGAAAGACTGCCTCCTCGACGTCTCCTATTTGGTGTCAACCCGACCCTGCCGAAGGAGGCCCCATTGACAATAATGCCTATCAAAAACTTGAATCCATTTCAGCCAAGGTGGACTATTAAAGGTCGTGTAACTGTGAAATCTGAAATACGTAGCTACACCACACAGAAAGGAAGTGGCCATATCTTCACCTTTGATATCATAGATTGTGAAGGAACAGAGACACGTGTGACATGCTTCAATGAAGCAGCTCACACCCATTGTGATAAAATTATCGCAGAAGCTACATACACATTGTCTAGAGGCACGGTTCGATCTACTAATAGAGTCTATAACAAGCTTAATAGTGGGTTGGAAATTTCTCTTAACCCTGACTCAAGGGTTTCCCTCTATGAAGATGATGATTCCATCCCTAAAGAGAAATTCTCTTTCACACCCCTCAATGCATTGATGAGCAAAAGCAACGGTTCGAACGTTGATGCAATTGGAATTGTCACTTGTGTACATCCATGCACCACCATCAGGAGAAGAGATGGGACAGAGGTCACACGACAGACTTTAACAATTATTGACATGTCCAACACAAATATAAATGTTACTTTATGGGGCTCGTCCGCCGAAAAGGAGGGTGCACAGCTGCAAGAGAAATACCTCATGCGTGAAGCTCCAGTTCTCACAATTAGGAATGGTCATGTGTCTGAATTCAATGGAAAGGTGATCAGCACCTCATCCACTACAAGACTATCGATAGACCCTCAAATAGAAGAGTCAGAACGGATTAAAACATGGTTCAAAAAAAAAATAGTACAATTCAGGCTTTGTCTACTAGCTCCTTTCACATGCCCCCACCTACTAGAAGGCTTATGATCAATGCCATTCGTGAAGAGGCTCGAAATACAACACACCCTCTACAGTGCATGTTGGTGGCAACAACACGATTCATAAAAACTGACTCATTCTGTTATCCAGCATGCCCTTCCCGCTCAAGTAACAAGCCTTGTAAGAAAAGACTATCGCAGACAAATGATGGAAAGTGGTTTTGTGGAAAATGTAATGCAATAATTGACACCTGTGACTATAGATATATACTTCAAGTCAAGTTGCAGGACCACACAAATATAATATGGGCAATCGCATTCGACGAAGGGGCGACACAACTCATGGGCATGCCTGCAGACAAACTCTACAATCTACAATTTGAACAAGCTGCTGATAGAAATGTGGAGGAGGTGATTAAGAGTGTCTTGAACAAACATTATGTATTCACACTGCGTTGTAACCTTGAAATGTACAATGCAGAGGAACGCTTAAAAGCAACCATTGCCAGTGTCGAACAACTAGATTACATTGAAGAGAATAGCTTTTTGCTTAAAAATATCTAAGAAATGTGCAATGTAAAGGCTTCTCCCCCCATTGAACCCGATGTTGTACCAGAGCTGGTTGTGCAACTCTAAGGATCGCTGTAGTCATACTACATAGCCTAATATAGTTGCCACGCTCTCTTTACAAGTGTAGTATGACTATGGATGGTATGCTTCGCAAAAAAAAACTCATGTTGTAAAGAACTATGTCAATTTATTTTTTATCAAAAAAACTACCGTGTTAATGCCTTTAAATGGATACAAATATGTAAAAATATTGTTTTCCTTTATTTAAAAAAAAAATGCCCATGTTCATTTACAAGCTTATAGATGCACCTTTGTCTACTACCTCCAAATTTTGTTCGTTCTCGTATTGCAACATGCATTCGCGAACCAATGAGGAGTATCTTTACATTTTCATCTACATTTTGGCTATGCAAGCATTTTGGTTTCATCTTTTTTTTGCTATGCTCATATTCCTGATCTACCCTGCTATGTCCAGACCCGCATATGGCAGACTCCTCAACAGGGAACAATGCAAGTGACCCATATAATAAGGAGGTAAGAAGACAAAAAAACCGAGAAAGAAATCGGGCCTACTATGCTCGCCATAGAGAAGAGATAGCTACTCGAAGGTGACAAAAAAGATTGCATGAGAGTCAAAATAGCCCCCAACAAACAGAAGCCCGAAGAATGCAAGACTGTGAGAGAAGTCGAGCTTACTATAAGCGTCATAGAGAGGAAATAAATGCAAGAAAGCACAATAGCTCTTTACAGAAACAAACATGCCTACATCAACATGGAACAATATGCAACGACAATGATAACTTCATGATGGCAATGAAAAAATTTCGTCAGAGAATAGATGCACTATCCAATCGAAAAACATGCATTGTATGCAAGGAATGTTACCCAGGCATGCTTGTCCACTCATCAGGTTCTAATGCAACTTGTAAAAGATGTTTCGCTGAGAGAGGCATCCATCGGTTCTCTGCACTCAACAACATGGACCCAGGAGAGCAACCATTTGTTTTGAAAAGACTCACCCAAGTGGAGGAAATGCTCATTGCCAGAGTCAGCCCAGTACTACAAGTCACCCACACTCTTGGAGGCCAGTATAGATATAGTGGCCACACGATCAGCTTCCCACAAGATATCACCGACATTTCAAAAGTTCTTCCACGAAGAATACAAGAGTTGGATGTTCTCATAGTTCGAAGATTACATGTAGAAGGTCATTATTATGATTGTTATGTCAGTAGAAGTCATATCAGAGATGCGTTGCAATACAAAGTCAAATATGACCCGTACTATCATGATGTTGCAATTAATTTTGAGCACTTAGAGCAATTTCCTGAAGCAAGAACAAACATAATGAATATGCTACACACCGTTGAAACCAATGAAGACATGGTGGTTCAAAATAATGAAATTGACTCTGATGGGGATGATATTGAACGCAGCACAGTACACACATCATCATTTATGGCTAGACTTCCAAATAGATGCCGTGAGTTAGAAATTATGAAGAAAACATTAGACCTTGACGACAACACTAACAACATTATAGACTGGCCTGAAATAAACTCATCACCAATAAATGAATACAATACTGAGGGGTTGCTTGATATGGCATTTCCAACACTCTTTCCAACTGGAGTTGCACTACAAATGCAACCACGAATTAGGGAAGTACAGATGCATGAGTATGCACTCCACTTAATGAGATTTCATGACCATAGATTTGGAAGGCATCCAAGGTTCTGATATTTCATGCTTAATCTTATGATGCGCCATCGTAGCCAGGGGCTTGCTGCAGTTTTCATTAAAAAAAATGCAGAAGAAGACATGCCAGCCACTATTGAGGACCTCCGAGCACACTTGAAAAACTTACCTAACACACAATTAGCTCAAGAGCTCATGCACTTTGGCTCTTCAATGCGGGGTACAAGACCATATTGGAACAAGTGTCGTGCTGAGCTAACAAATATGATCAGCCAAATAGGGTCTCCCACTCTATTCTTCACATTAAGTGCAGCTGACACAAAGTGGCCGGACTTGCAATGTTTGATCTCAGATGGTGTACCAGTAGGAATGCAAACAAATAAACAACGTTTAGAAAATGTAGTCAACAACCCCCACACCACATCATTATACTTGCATCAACGATTCACAATGTTTCGTGAAGAGGTTATTGAGAAACTCCTCAACGCAAAAGATTACTGGTACAGGTATGAGTGGCAGCACCGTGGCACCGCACATGTACATGGTTTCCTTTGGCTCCATGATGCACCAAACATGGATATACTTGATTGGGATGATAGTGTTGTTGTTGAACAGGCAAGGAAATTCTTTGACAAGTATGTCAGTGCTTGGAACCCCCGTTCTGCATCAGCAAGAGACAACTTGATTTTTCAATCTTTCCAAGATGATCCTTGCCTACTCGACACAACAAGTATATTTGCTACAGACCCCTCTCATGACTATGAAGAGATCATCAATCGTGTCCAGAGGCACACAAAATGTAGAGAGGGGACATGCTTGCGAAAGAAAGGGAAAAAACTAGAGTTTCGATACAAAGCTCCATGGAAAGAGAAACTTATATCTACACTATCATGTGACAATTGTGGGACGAAACAATATGAACCTGCACGGAATGATGATAGGCTAAACATACACAATCCAGAAATGATTTCAATATGGAGAGCCAACATAGATTGTCAGCCTGTCATTTCGTGAGCAGTTGTTTTGAAATACATTGCCAAATATGCATCAAAAGCAGAGAGAGCATCTGAGACTTGTACTGATATGCTAGCACGAATATCTGCAACCCAAAAAATAGATGTCCTGGCCCTTGCAGCATACCGAAAGTTCATGGCAGAAATCGTGGCAGAGCGTGATATTGGAGCACAAGAAACATGCCATATGCTTCAAAAACTTTCGCTTATTGTTTGTAATCGGCCGTTTACGTCTTTGAATGTTCGCCAAAAAATGTTCCAGCGAATAGCAAGAGGACCACATGAAAGCCATCTACAGCCTAGCTACCTTCATTTGTACATTAATTGACCTCTAGATTTGGAAACAACAACACTACTTGAATCTGCACGGTCTTTCACGTACTCTGCGAGTCGCAAGGGATGCAAGTGGAAAGAAAGAAAGGTCAAAGCAATTGTCAATGTTTTCCCAAAGTTCTACACCATCCCAAACGAGGAGTCAGACCAGTTTGAAACATTTTGTTGGAGTGAGCTTCTACTGTACAAGCACTTCCGAAGCTTTGAAATTGACATAGGGATAACTAAGGATACAATACTTGCAAATTGGAAGCAAATGAATGCATCCAAATATGATGTATGGCATGTCCCCCGCACCGCCCCCTCAGACGAAAACACCAGCGATGCAAAATCAGATAGCGAAATTGAGGTGGACACAAGGGGCATACTTGAAATGAATGAATGGAAATTATTTTCGCAAATGGGCCCCTCAAACAATATCAACATACATGAGCTTGACCTGCTTGGCAGGCGTGAGTTTGATAGCAGCTATAAATGGGAACAACATGCAGTGCCCTAGGAACTTCACGAAATTGCCACACAATTCATAAACATGAAAAAAACATGTAGCCATGAAAGGCATGCTCCAAGTAAGTATGTTGTCCCAGACTATACATTATCTTCCAAACAAAAACTAGCACTCACACATATTATCAACCATAGCAAGCATCACTCAAATAAACCATTGCACATGATTATTCAAGGGACAGCAGGTACAGGGAAATCATACTTGATTGCTCGAATAAGAAAAGCACTTGATAGTTACAATATGCACCAGCAAAGCCAACTACTCACATTGGCTCCTACAGGGGTTGCTGCATTTAATATACATGCATCAACTATACATTCAATGCTTCGAATCCCTGTCAAAGAAATGCACCCATTGCAAGGACAATCATTAATAACATTTCAGGAAGAGATGAAACACATAAGATATATATTGATTGATGAGATGAGCTTCATAGGACCAAAGTTGCTACTGAAGATAGATGCAAGACTACGTGAGGCCTTCCCGCATCGACAACATCTTTATTTCGGTGGGGTGTCAATAATCCTGATTGGTGACCTTGCACAGCTCCCGCCTGTAATGGACAAGCCTATTTACACATCACACTCAAATGCAAAAACACTATGGGACCTGTTCACGACCGTTGTCACCTTAGACACAGTGTTTCGTCAACAAGGTGAGACTCCAGAACAATGGCAATTCTGTCAACTATTGCAAAACATACGCAATGCAAAAGCATCACAAGAGGATTGGGAACTTTTACAAACACGCACAGACAAGCATCTCACCTCTACCGAAAAAGAAATGTTCGACAATTCAATGCACTTATTTGCTACCAATGATTTAGTTCGACTTCACAATAGAAGAATGTTAAAATTGTTAAACCATCCAATTGCAATAAGTGCTGCAACTACCAGCAGGACTGAAGCAGATAATGCAACTACTGATGAACAACTTAAAAAGCATGTATTGCTTTGTAGAGGGCAATGCATCATGCTGACAACCAACATATGGACACATGTAGGCCTTGTAAATGGAGCTCTAGGTGAAGTTGTTGAGATAGTTTACAGCCTTGGTTCCAGACCACCAGATGTTCCACTTTATGTAGTGGCAAGGATCGATCATTATAGTGGGCCAGCATGGAATGAAAAGGACCCCAAAAGCTTACCAATAGTACCTGTATCATTGGGCAACCGTAGACAAATTCCGCTCACAATGGCATGGGCTATTACCATACACAAATCCCAAGGCCTTAAGCTTGCTAGAGCAACTGTCGACATTGGAAAAACAGAACGACAAGGACTAACATTTACAGCTATATCCAGAGTGAAATCGTTGAACAACCTTCGTATTCAGCCAATGTTCTCCTTTGAGAGATACTCAAAAATGCATAACCACCCATACACAATTATGAGAAAAGAAGAGGAAGCCCGATTACAACAACTATCTCTAAAAATCCAAGGTACACAACTCTTTACCCTTTCTCCCTCACGTCGCTCCTACTTATTCTTATATCAACAATTTCTCTTTTACAAAACTAAACGTGCCGTCAACAATGTGCATGTCCTTTGAGTAGCTTTTTAATTTTATTGGCAAAAAAAAATAATTCCCCCTTATTAGTGTTATAATAAATTGCACATGGAGCAATCATTGTACATGTCAACAAAAAATATTCCCAGCTAACCATTCCATTCCTTTTGCTTTGCAGGCGTTGAAGCCAAATGGCATATATCGTAGCCCCTCACCCTCAAACACCAACAATTGTACTGTATATTTTTTCAAAAACAAAAAAGTTCCACTGCAAAATTGCTCACCAACATTTTGACTTTTCATAGCACGCATTTTGTATATCATGAACTAAATTGTGTTGGCCATACACTACCATAGTATACCCTCCTATCGGCGTAACCCTTGCGCCTTGCTAAGGTGCAAGCGCTAGTGTAGATTACATAAGAATATAGGGTTTGGAGAACTTACATCAACTCTACTTTTTGAAACTTATGCTGTAAATACAGCAGCTTATAATCTTATGTCAAAAATGTATGCAGAAGTGGGCAGGTGAGGCGACTTTCAAAAGGTAAGGAGATTGGTTAAAGATAGAGGAATTAAAAAAAAACCTTGATAAAATAGGATACGCGTTTCTTGCAAGAGACCACACCCACAAGCACAAAAAATCTATGCAAAGTTGCAGGAATTGTCTCGGTAGATGAAGGCAGCAGGGTATATGACATATTCAAGATATGTGCGGAATGATGTGGAGGAGGAGAAATAATTTCTCGTCCACCACCATATTGAGAAGCTGGAAATTGCATTTGGGTTGTTAAACACGTTCCCTCAAACAACCCGTAGAGATGCCAAGAACCTTCGATTATGTGATGACTGTCACGTTGCAATCAAATTTCTCTCCAGGATATTTGGAGGAGAAACTGTTGTGAGCGATACAAACAGGTTCCATTATTTCAAAAGTGGAGGCTACTCTTGTGGAGATTATTGCTGAAGCTAAGTGAATAAAGCTATAAACACAGGCTTGTACCTGTAACAAGGTGCATTGCTGTGGGTTTTCTTTGTTAGGAAGGAGTCAGTTTTTTCTATTTTCTTTTTTAGTTCCAGAGCTAGATAACTTGATCGAATTGTGTGTATAGTATTGATCACTCCCTACATATACTGACGAGGTATATGTTAAACCCCTGTTTTATCCAAAGGGTTGATATCGAGTGGTTAAAGTGCTGGTTCCTCATTGTGGAAAGCCAAGTTCAAATCCCCAAAATGTCATCGAAGGTGGAATTCTAAATGATGATTATTGGTCTTACATGGTTTGGCTTCTAGTAGTAATTTCCAAGTTGTTGCTAAGGAGCTAAGTATTGTACTGCTTGTAAGGAGCCAAGTATTTGTACCAGTTGGTTCAGATGCTTGTTTGAGCTTTATTTGTAGACTATCAGATCATATCATTTTTAAAAAAATTCCTATTCTACAATGCCATGGCGTAGTCACGATATTTACTATTTTCGGGAAGATTGTACATCTCTGGAATGAAAAGCCGGAGGAGACCAACTAATGGTAACGTAGAAGGAATGGCTGAAGGAAACATAAAGTATCTCAATCAGCATGAAATGTGATGGAAGGGCTTACAAACAATCCAATAATTAGATGTTTGGGATGCCGCTTTATAGGCCCATTGCATATGTTAATATATGGAGGGTGTTGACGTTAAAGATTTACCATCCATTCTTACCCTACAGATCACGAATTACTTGATTGTTTCATTGAAATATATTCTATGTATTCTAACCATTTCAAATCTCCCTTGCAAAGATTTCAGTTCTGCATTCACCTCAACCATTCTCTCCTTGTTCATCTCAGCTTCCTCCTTCATTCTTGGCTTCACCTCAGCCTACACCTCAGCCTCCGTAATTGCTTCAGCTCTAGTGTGAATCTTATCATATTTCAGCAGTTGCTCCACCACAACTGGCACATTACCTTTATAAGTTGGGTCAGTGTGAAGACCTGATCTTCTACTATAGTCAACGCTTTCTTCCATTACATTATTAGCTAGTTAGTTAGAACCCAACATTGCTTTGATCATTGTGAATGCCTCAGAGGAAGAGCAAGGAAAAACAGTATCAGTTGCAGGTTAGAAATCTCCTCTGCAAAAGAGTTTTCTCACTTCATCTCACTTCTGGTACCTCTTTAATGTAACAAAAGAGAGAGCTGATTGATGAAAAATGAATTGAAGGGGAGAGGAAGGGAGGCCTTGTAAAGACAGGTAATATCCGATTTGAGATCTTCCCACATGGCAGAACATTAATCATTCCAATGGGATGGCAATCACATTGAATTTCACCATATGTCATTGCTTCTGAAGTACAGATTTCATGATTAAGATAGGCCAAGGGGAAAATACATCACCTCAATTAATAATAGAAGACAAATTTCTTGTTGAGCTCTTGATGCTGATGAATTTTTAGTCTATTTGAATTGTTTGCAGGTTGCATGTAAATCCTCTCCTTACTCACGTCATATTTGTGTAAAGTTTCCCTTTAAAAACATTCCTCATGAACAAAAGTGAAGTTTTCTTTGCTGTTTCAGGTTCATATCTTTTTTTTTCTAGTGATGAAGATTTTGGTTATGATATGTACGTTGGTATCTCTTATTGTAAGATTAGCACTGTTTTATGGTTGGAGTGCAGGGCATGCTACATTTTATGATGAAAGTGATAAAAATGAAAGGAGGGGAAGGGAGGAGAGGCAGAGCGAACAGGGGGCAGGGGAAGAGAGGTCTTGTAAAGGCATTTAATATCAGATCTGATATCTCCTGCCTACAAGGCATGGAAATCACTTTGAAATCCACTATACATCATTGGTTCTATAGATTTCATGATTAAGACAGGTGGAGGGGAAAATACATGAGCCACCACAATTAGTAATTAATAAGAAATTTCCTATTGATCTATTGATGCTGATAAATTTCTAGTCTATTTTAATTGTTTGCAGGTTGCATGTAGGGACTCTCCTTACGTCATATTTGTGTATAGTTGCCCTTTAAAAAACATTCCTCATGAACAATTTTGTGAAAGGTGAAGTTTTCTTTGCTGTTTTAGGTTCATATTTTTTTCTTTCTTTCTAGTGATGAAGATTATGATTATGATATGTACGTTGGTATCTCTTATTGTAAGAGTAGCACTATTTCATGGTTGGAGTGTGCAGGGCATGCTACATTTTATGATGAAATGATGAAAGTGATAAAAATGAAATGGAGGGGGCGGGGAAAGAGAGGCCTTGTAAAGGTATTTAATATCAGATCCGATATCTATTGCCTTCAAGGCACATTAATCATTCCAATGGGATGGCAATCACTTTGAAATCCACTATACATCAATGCTTTTATAGATTTCATGATTAAGATGTGGAGGGGAAAATACATGAGCCACCTCAATTAGTAATTAATAAGAAATTTCCTGTTAAACTATTAATGCTGATGAATTTTTAGTCTATTTTAATTGTGTGCAGGTTCATGTAGGGACTTTCCTCACTCCTGTCTTCTTTGTATAAAGTTTCCATTTGAAAACATTCCTCATTAGAAATACTGTGAAAAAAAGTTCTCTTTGCTGTTTCTGCTTTATATATTTTTTTATTTTTCTAGTGATGAGCATTTTGAGTTATGATTTTCACTTGGAATCTGTTGATATGAGTGGCATAACCCTATTGGAATTTCTTTCAACCTTAGTACACCCTCTCTTTCTTCAGCTTGATTCATCTACAGACTTTGTTACTATTTATGATCCAAAGCAACTAGTAATGGGTGAGAGCTTGAGACTCAATGTTTTTCATCAACCCATACCCTACATATCATGAATTGCTTGATCATCTCATTTAAATTTATTTTAAATTTTTAATCATTTCAAATCTCCCTTGCAGACATTTGGGTTCTTCCTACCATAGCCTCCGTAATTGCTTCAGCTCTAGTAGGAATCTTATCAGATTTCGGTACTTGCTTCACCACCCATTGGAAAATTACCTTTGTAATAAGTTAGGTCAGTTTGAAGACTGATCTTCTACTATAGTCAGGACTTTCTTCTTTTCCATTATTAGCCAGGTAGTTAGAACCCAACTTTGTTCTGATCATTGTGAATGTTGGAGGAAATGCAAGGAAACCTGGAAAAACAGTTTCATGTACATTTAAGAAACCTCCTCTGCAAAGTAGTTTTCTCTCTTCTTCGTCATCTCACTTCTGATCTCACTAATGCAACAGAAGACAGAGCTGATGGATGAAAAGTGGAATGGAGGGGGTAGGAAGATAGGCCTTGTAAAGGCCGGTAATATCAGATCTAATATCTCTTGCCTACAAGGCACATTAATCATTCCAATGGGATGCCAATCACTTTGAAATCCACCATGTCATCACGTCCAAAGTCTAGATTTCATGATTATCATAGGTGGAGGGGAAGTTACATAAGCCATCTCAGTTGATGATAAACGAGGAATTTCTTGTTGGGCTGTTGATGCCGATGAATTTTTAGTATATTTTAATTATTTGCAGGTTGCATGTAGGGATTTTCCTCATCCATGCCTTTTTTGTGTAAAATCTCTATTTAAAAAACATTCCTTATGAGAAATACTGTGAAAAGGTTAGTTTTCTTTGCTCTTTCAGCTTTGTGTCTTTTTTTATTTTGATGGTGATATGTACATTAGTATCTCTTATTGTAAGAGCAGTACTAGTTCATGGTTGGACTGCAGGGAATGGTATATTTTATGGTGGGAAAATGCCTCTGGAACCCTGGCCCACCGGTCAATTTCCATTCAACTCCTATAAAGTAAAAAATCATGGTAGAGTCAGTCTCAGGGTCACATTGTAGTTGTTTAAATACCATTGTGATACTCACAATCTGTTAATATACGAGTGGCTTATCTCTATGTGGAATTTCTTTCTACCTTAGTACACCCTCTCTTTCTCTCTTCAGCTTGATTTATCCATAGATTGTGTTACTAGTTATGATCGAAAAGAACTAGTAATAGGTAAGAGCTTGAGACTTTCAAGATTTAAACATCCACCCTTAGCCTACGGATCACAAATTACATGATTGTCTCATTGAAATGCATTCTAAGTCTAACCATTTCAAATCTCCCTTGCAAAGACTTCCGTTCTGCCTTCACCTCAACCATTTTTTTCTTGTTCATCTCAGCTTCCCCCATCATTCTTGGCTTCTCTTAAGCCTCCGTAATTTTTTCAGCTCTAATGTGAATCTATTCAGATTTCAGCAGTTGCTCCACCACCTACTGGAAATTACCTTTATAATAATTTGGGCCAGTTTGAAGACCAGATCTTTCTTCGTTTCCATTATTAGCCAGTTAGTTAGGACCCAACATTATTTTGATCACTTTGAATGTCTCAGAGGTAGAGAGAGCAAGACAAAACAGTTTCAGGTGCAGATCAAAAACTTTCTCTTCAAAGTAGTTTTCTCACTTCTCCATTATCTCACTTCTGGTCTCCTTAATGCAACAGAAGATAGAGATGATAGATGAAAAATGAACTGGAGTGGGGAGGAAGAGTGGCCTTGTAAAGGCAGATAATCAGATCTGGTATCTCCTGCCTATAAAGCACACTAATCATTACAAATAAGTGGTAATCGCTTTGAAGTCCACCATGCCATTGCTTCCAAAGTACAGATTTCATGATTAAGATAAGCCAAGAGGAAAATACATTAGCTACCTATATTATAATACACGAGGAATATCTTGTTGAGCTCTTGATGCTGATGAATTTCTAGTCTATTTTAATTGTTTGCAGGTTACATGTAGGGACTTTCCTCACCCACGTCATCTTTGAATAATTTTTCTGTTTAAAAACATTCCTCATGAGAAATATTGTGAAAAGGTAAGTTTTCTTTGCTGTTTTAGGTTTGTCTTTTTTATTTTTTCTAGTGATGAATTTTTGTATGGTGATATGTACATTGGTATCTCTTATTGTAAGAGCAGTACTAGTCCATGGTTGGACTGCAGGGCATGCTACATTTTATGGTGGGATGGATGCCTTTGGAGTAAAAACTCTCAATAGACTTTCCCAGTCTACATCACAAAGTGCACCTCAATAGGGTCACTTGGGCACTATAACAAAAGGTGAATCTCAATAATTCGTCAAAGGCACTAGACCACAAAAAGATTCTCCATATGGTGTTGTGGTCACTGAACCACAAAGTGGACCTCAACATGACATTACAAGCACTAGACCAGAAAGTTGACTTAACTTGGTGTTGTTGGACCTCAACATGGAATGCATGCACAGTTGACCACAAATAAGAAACCAATCCAAATGTGGTCTCCAACATGGGTTTTCCAAAACTCCACTAAAATGGTCTTTAAAATGATGTGACTTCTGCTAGAGACCAAAACTAATCTTAACTACGAGGGATGAAGTTGTTTTGCCAAAGATACTCCTTCACAAAGATCCTTTTGGACATTTTGATTGAGAAATTGATGCTCACAATTTTGGTTATGAGATTTATCTTCTTACAAGTGCACCACTTTTGAATCTTTAACTACAAATGCCTCCACTTCATCAAATTCATATGCATTCAACATCTTGCCCTCAACTTCTATGTTTGGCATGCATCCTACTAACACTTCATCTTCCGCTCTTACTTTTTCTCTCTTGCTTGGCACATCTCCACTAGTTCTGCTAAGTGCATCACATTGTATTGTGGAAGCATTCAATTCCAAGACAATTCCAATGGTTGTTCCACTCAGTGTGTCACACTAGATCGTGGAAGCACTCAACTTCAAGACAATTCCAATGGTTGTTTTGCCAAGTGCATTGTAATGCACTCCAAATACACTCTATTAACTTCAACACAACCTTAATGGATCTTGGTTCTTGTGGTTGAGTATGCAAATGTTTTGCATGAATATTCAAACTGATATCCACCAATTGTCCTTCCTTAATGACTTCTTGTCATTTCTTGGGCATCATGCATGGCAAGTTCTTATAGTGGTATGATATATTTAGAATTTAACCCCAATCTCTTGTTGCTTCAAGTGGAGGCTTCCTTAACAAAGCATTTGATGTAACCTTCTTGCACATAGAAGTGCTTCTTTATGGCACGAGAGTTTCATTGTCACTTGACTTCACGTGTGTTTCCCTCTCTTCTATAGGTGTTTCTCTCTTGCTTCATGGCTTTCCAGGTACAAAAACATATGCAACTCTACTACTGAATTACTTGTAGGATTGAAATTTAAAGTTTTTTCACACTTGTTGACTTGTACATCTTGAGAAAATGAATTAATAAAGGAGAATTTGGGTATGTGCAGGATCATCATGGAAAAAACAGGCCCTTAAGTGGCGAAAAATTCAGAAAAATCAGAGTTAGGCAACTTGATGTAAAAATTTGAATAAGTTATCTATATTATTTCAAAAATATGTAAGAATAGAATCTGTAGCAAATTGAATGTAGTTTCCAAACTACTAAGTTTATTTTTAAAAAAAATCTATTTGGTGAAAAATTGAAATTTCAATGTAGTAATACTTAAATTTTAGAGAAAAAGTAAGAAGTAGGTGTCTGTCTGACCACCCTAACCACAATAAAATGATAAAAAAAATTATAAGATTTTAGATATAAGTAGATGACTCATGTCCAGATGTGATGCATATTTTTTTAAAAAAAATTCCAAGTAAATAAGTAATTATGAATTTTTTATTACAACTTTTAAAAAATATAAAAACTTGTATGTCTGACCACCTTAACTTGGTCAAAATTTCATGAAATTCATTTTTTTAATCATATAGTATGCAAAGTATAGAATGTGACACATGTTTCAGATTCAAAAAATGTGATACCATTTAAAAGTTATAGACGTTTTTCAATCAACCTATCAATCAAGACTTTAGTCATAATTCAAATAGAAAATGAATAATAATTATTTATTAAATTAAAAAAAAACATAATTTATATTGGTGGAAAGTTGAGAATCTCCTTTAAAAACTCTTTTCGTTTCATCAATTTTGAGTATAAAAAAAGTCGTCAGCCACATACCCTACACATATCGATCATATCACCACTGTTTGGTCCATCATGATCCTGCACATATCCATTTAATTTATTTTATTTTCTTACACCATTGTAATAATTATTAACACTAATAATCCTTTTTACTATTGTTAATAACCTTCAATGGATGTTTTGGGTGGTTGGATAGTTGTGTTTCTTAATTGACAATTCCTCTTCCAATCAATTATACGATCACTCATTGCTCTTCATGATTCTAATTCATCCCCCTTTTTTTGTGCATTTCCATGGCCACTCCATCAAATGCATCACACTACACTCTTGCATACCCTTTTAGTGTACTACAACTCTAATGGTTGCTTACCTAAGAGCATCACATTACGCTTTTTCAACACCCTTAGGTGTAATTCAACTCCACCAAATTCATCACATTATACTACCGCAACATTGGACTTGGGTGTTTGAAGATGTCTTTGATCCCTTTTGAATCTTTCACTAGCCCTTTATATATTCATTTCCCCAAAAGGACAATCTTTCACTAAGTCATTTTCACTTCTCTATCTATATTCTTA
>VDFB02200938.1:31676-127579 GCA_007258455.2 Sequoia sempervirens | reverse complement strand
CAACACTCCTTTGCACCAAAAAAATTCTAAGGCAAGAGATAATGTCCAAGAAGACTAATTGAATTTTGCATGAAATGACTTAATATGCACTGTTATTGTAAAGAATGAAAAGAAAGTAACAAACTGTCAATCAATCTCAAAAGGTCATTGTACTTTAAGCTCATTGGAGGACATTGAAGCACAACGCAGTAATATAAAGCATCATTGAAATGAATTATTGGATGCCATGCCAAAATATAATACTTTCCTCAACATGATCACAATAATAGCACTAGGAAATAATCATATAACCGATGATAGATATCTGCAATAGGTTATCTCTTTGTTGATGTTCTAGGGGTTTGAATAATACATCAATAGTTATCTCCCTCTAACCTCATGCTCATCTTTTATGCACTAAGAGATATTCCTTGTGCAATATGCACAAGTTTAGAATCCTTCTTATCTTGATTTTTTTTTCTTCTCTAGATTTTCATAGGCTCCTTCTTTTGTTTTTTAAAAGTACCTGTTCTTTTGAACATTATACTTGCACAGTTGTACTTTATGCCCAACATTATTACATCTAAAATATATAACATGATGAGCAGCAAGGTAACCATGATTACATCTTGATAAACCACAAAAATCCAAACCTTCATGTGTTTTTAGCAGCCAACAATCTCTTTTCATGTGTCCAAGCTTATTGCAATTAAAACATACAACTCTATAGTTCTTATTTGATAGTCTACAACCACCATCATTAGCTCTATGAACATATTTGTGACAAACATAGCAATAACCATGAAACTTAGAATAGTTATGCCTCATTGAATAATGTTGAACTCGGTAGATGAAAGTCTTGTGGACCAGTTGTTTCTTCTTCCAACTCTATTGGTTCCTTTGTGTTGTCTTCTATTAGTAACATTGGTTTTTGTTTATAGAGTAGTAGCATGATACTCCAAATCTACCTTCTTTCTTGGTGCATGTTTAACCTTGAAACTCTATCCATGTTTTGTTGCAAACACTATTTCATGTTTCGGCTCATCTTGAACTATAGAATTTTGTCCTATTTCATACCCTAAAACAAAAAGGTCTTTGTGATTTTTTTGCTTGTCTAGCATCTCATCTAACTTGTTGGTATTTTGATCAAAATTCTTTTTTTTTTGTAACTGAATCTTTACACTTTCAAGATCTTTCCTTAGAACAACAATTTCACTTTCTAACTTTTGGCACTCAACTGCTCTAGCTTCTAAATTTGACCTAGTCACTTTGGATATTCTATTACTTTCTTCATTTTTAACTTTTAGAAAAATAATTGACCCATTTGATTTTTCAAATTTTTCTTTCAAAGAGATAATTTCAGTTTCAAACTTTTTGCAATCTTCTTCCTTTTTCTCTAACTGAAATCTTACTTCCTTGTTCACCTTTCTAAGACTCTTAATCTCATCAATTGCAAAAATAATTGTTGCCTCAAAATCAATTTTTCCTTCAATATCTAAATTATTCATGTCCACCACAAACTAATCAAGAACTTTCTATATTAGAAATATTTTCTTCTATAGGCTGTGGATTTTCCTTAGACATTTCTACTTTTGTGGGCTATGATTTTTCTTTCTTATTCCTATTCATTCTACTTTTTTCCATATCAGACACAACAATCCAATACCAGGGACCCTTAAGCCAATTAGACTTGTCAAATCAAGGGTTTGGCTCTAATACCACTTGTTAGAGTGGTGAAGACACTAAAAGGGGGGCTGAATCAATGTCTTAGATTAATTTTTTCTTTTACTAAAATTAAAAGTAACATATGCTCTTAATATTTCAATGATTAAAACATTCATGAACTGAATGCAATCATAATTTAACTAAAATGAGAAACATTAAATCAATTAAACACATAAGATCATCATGTCAAGATACCAAGATTATAACATTATTTTTTTCCTGAGTGGAAAACCCTCATGGGGTAGAAAAACCACTTGAAAAATTTGCCTCACTAACTTATTCAAAAATGCCTCACTAGAAAAAATGGCCTCACTAACCAAATAACCTCACTAGTTACAAGAATTCCTCACTAGAAAAAATGGCCTCACTAACCAAAGAACCTCACTGGTTACAAGAATGCCTCACTGGCAATGTGTCTCACTGACATTAAATGTGGCGCACTGGCAATGATCAATTTGTCTCACTTGATCATTTTAACTTCACTATACTTTTCTCAATAAAGAATAATTCAACTATAGAGGATCACTTTGTTTCTCTACAAATCATATTTCACCTATAATCTAATACACTTAATATCGTAAAGATTCATTCACTAGAATCTCTAAAATATCAAATATATCAGTTATACACTATGTTTTGTATCGTGTTTGCAAAACTTCAATTACAGAATTATGTTTAAACATTCAACATGATAAGTCTGTTAAAAGCATGGAATGCCAAACAATGATAAAAAAAACTATTTATATATAAATTCCAAGAATGGTAACTACCTTTCAGATAAATGCCACATGTAATCTGTTAACTTTCATCAAGTAAAACTAAAAACTTAATAACTGTTTATGTCACCATAGTCTCTTTGTTTTACCAAACATGAATTGTTGTCAATTAAATAAACATTATGCCTTGTAAGCTTTTATAATATGCTCTTATATACAAGGTTGACATCGTGCCCTAGCAATGGAGTTTTGTAGACACAAAAAAATAAACCCACATATATAAAGAATAAGAGACTTATGTGACACCATAATGAACATGAAGACCACAAAAATTAAAAAACTTTGTGTTTCGAAGTAAGAATACTTGCTTGAGAAACAATTTTACCGGAATGAAACATGGAAGTTGACCAACTGAACAATTTGTGCCTAAAACCCATTTTTCTTCCATTGTTAAACCACCTGAAGCTAAGCATTGTCACTTCAAAGACATCTAACATTTCATTTGATACATGGCATGACATGTTTGGTTTCAATATGACAATGCATTATAAAGGTTAATGGAATATTTTCATAGATGGAATTGTCAGTAAACAGCTCAGTTGGCTTCTTAAGTCACTATTACAGTTGACAGTCTGGTGAGTTACACTTTGGTTTGCATGGTATATGAAACATGGCATATGTGATTAACAAAGTTTCATTTTTTATGAAAAAGACAATAGAATTTGTGGTTCAAGATGATTCTTCCTAAGGACAATCTTGTGTTCTTTTTTATATTAATTCCAAGGTCTTTGAAGTTAAAATGGGAAATAAAATCCCATCAATAGTATTCATACCTTATGGCATATACATGGTTTTTATTTCTAAAGGAATTTTTGTTCATTGATTATTGCAAAGTCCTTATATTGAACATTGTACCTATTAACGTCTCTATCAAGGACATTCTTTCGAGCATATCATGGGAATAGCTAGGCATATTAATGAGGACAGCTTGTGTGGTCGATAAGGCACATGTTGAGTTTAGTATTTTGGCATATGACAAATGTTTGGAAGGCAGAAACCTCTCAGATATATTTTATAAAAGAAATACATTTATTTGTGAAATCATTATTTGGAGTGCTCGGTTAGGGGATGAGAAACTTAGGGTTACAGTAAAATGATGATGTTGGAGGTATTTGAAGTGATAATGCTTAGCTTCAAGTGGTTTAATAGTGGAAGAAAAATGGGTTTCAGGCACAAATTGTTCAGTTGGTTGACTTCCATGCTTCATTCTAGTAACATTGTTTCTCAACCAAGTATTCTTCGAAGCAAAAAGTTTTTTTTATTTTTGTGGTCTTCATGTTCATTATGGTGTCGCATAGAATCTCTTATTCTTTATATATGTGGGTTTATTTTTTTTTGTCTACAAAACTTCATTGCTAGGGCATGATTTCGACCTTGTATATAAGATCATATTACAAAAGCTTACAATGCATAATGTTTATTTAACTGACAGCAGTTCATGTTTGGTAAAAAAAAGAGACTACGGTGACAAACAGTTATGAATTTTTCAGTTTTACTTGATGAAAGTTAACAGATTATGTGTGGCATTTATCTGAAAGGCAGTTACCATTCTTGGAATGTATATAGAATGTTTGGTGTTTGGTGCTTTTAACATAGTTATCATGCTGAATGTGTAAGAAAAATTTTGTAATTGAAGTTTTGCAAACATGATGCAAAATAGAGTGTATAACTAATATATTAGATATTTTAGAGATTTCAGTGAATGAATCTTTAAGATATTAATTGTATTAGATTAGAGGTGAAATATGATTTGTAGAGAAATGGAGTGATCCTCTATAGTTGAATTATTCTTTATTGAGAAAGGTATGGTGAAGTTAAAATGATCAAGTCAGTGAGACAAATTGATCATTGCTAGTGAGGCATATTTAATGTCAATGACAAACATTGCCAATGAGGTTCTTTGGTCAATGAGGCCATTTTTTCTAGTGAGGCATTCTTGTAACCAACGAGGTTCTTTGGTCAATGAGGCCATTTTTTCCAGTGAGGCATTTTTGAATAAGCCATTGAGGCAAATTTTTTGAGTGGTTTTCCTACCCCATGAGGGTTTTCCACTCAGGACAAAAATAGTGTTATAATCTTGTTGTCTTGACATGATGATCTTATGTTTTTAATTGCTTTAATGTTTCTCATTTTAATTTTATGATTGCATTTAGTTCATGAATATTTTAATCATTAAAATATTAAGAGCATATGTCACTTTTAATTTTAGTCAAAGCAAAAATTAATCTAAGACATTGATTTATCCCCCCTTGTAGTGTCTTCAGCACTCCATCAGAATTCAAGCACAAGTGGTGGAATTGACTGATTTCATTCAATAATGGGCCACCTTTGGGGAGGAAATCCCAATTGTATCACCTACACCCATAATATTGTCAAAGGAAGAAATCAACAAAATGGAAAAAATGAGAACTTGGAACAAGTCTACCTTGGACTGGCTCAAGATGGTGACCGACATGGGCATCAAGGCCATTTGTTATAGGGTTAAAATACATAATCACTTCTTGATTCTGAAGGAGGATATTGAAAAGGAGGCAGAGGCCAGTAAAGACTCCTAATTTATATAACATGACATTCCCCAAGTTGAAGTGCATATTGAAGCTACCTACAGAGGTTTGGGAGCAAGAATTGGCTCTACCTAAGGAGGGTCACCGGTTGTTTGAGGCTTGGTTGTTCAATTTTGAGTTCAGGAATGGATTTTTGGACAAGTCAATAAGTGAGTTAGATACTATTTCCCCCCTATGTCATTGATAATCTATCTGAATGTGATGAGATCCTAAAATTGCTAGTCGGAGCTAAAATTCTAGGTAAGGAATTGGACGGGGAATTGGTAAAGTGTGAATCAGATAAGAAAATGGAGTGGGGAACCAATGACACTTTGTCTATGGAATTTATGTACTTTATTGCATGAGCTTTCACACAATCAAAATAGATCTTCCAAACAAGGGATTAGTGTGTGAAACAACATGCTAAATTAATGGAAGAATTTTGGATGACCACCTGCAATATTAGCAAGTCTGAGTTCTCATAGCATGCCAAGCTCTTTCCAGTCATGAAGAAAATTTTCCAATATGCTCTAGTGCAAAAGGAGGCTAGAAATGTTATAATAGAAGATAAATATTTAAAGTTCCCAACAACAGGACAAAAGTAGAAAAAAGACAAAACTAGCTATAGGACAAAATAGATTATTAAAAGACAAAATAGCTGCCAATTTTATATTAAGAAATATTGTATTTGTATTGAATATTGTGTAAACCCTAAGTAGTAAATCTAGGTCATTCATTGTAAATCAATCTTGGCCATTCATTTGGGTTTTGGGAAACCATAAATATGGGCATCCTCTCATTTTCAAGAGGAGGGATGAGTTGTTGGAAGAGAAATTTTGAAGCAATATATAAAAGAAAGAATTGAATTTTGGTGATTTCTTTGTGTTTCTCTTAATGTGTGCATGATTCATCCTCCATAGTTTATTTTAGTTAGTTTATTTACTGTTTAGTTATATTTTTAGCTTGTTAACTCCTAAACAGCTTTACAGTCATAACATATCAACTCCTAGACTTCTAAAACCTCATTACATACCTATAAACTCCAACTTTTCTAACCATTAAGGCCCCTTGTGATTACCAACAAATCACACATTACAACTGAGTTGTTATGCACTGTCATGACCTAACACCTGAGAGACCTTGGGGTGATTTTCTAAAAAAAAATTGTAGATAATTACCTTTCAAGAGAGATAGGACACTTGTGTTTTGTCAGTTTTGAGAAGTGCAAAAACACCCATCAACAATCACTAGCATAAAAAAAGAACTGTATATATTAGTCTGCATAGATTATCTAATGAAGTGGGTAGAAGTTAAGGCATTGCAGTTTGCAAGAAATGGAAACATGGAAAAAATTCCTATATGAAGATATATTTGCCAGGTATGGAGTACAAAGATAGATTGTCACAGATCAAGTTCCCCAATTTATATAAAAAATGATCAATAAATTGGTGAAAGAATATGAGATTGGGCATAATATGTCAACACCCTACCACCCCCAAGCCAATGGGCAAGTGGAAGTAACAAATAGGGAGATTGAAAACATTCTAACCAAAATAGTGAAGATTCATAGGAAATATTTGGTAGCAAGGTTTCTTGAGGTAGTATGGGCCTATAGGACAACTTGGAAGACTACAACAAGGTTTACACAATATGAGTTGATGTATGGAAAAACAACAATACTTCCTATTGATTTTCAATACAAAACACTAAGGACAATAGTACAATTAGGACTAGACTTAACATCAGCACAAAAGGAGAGGTTACACAATTTGAATACATTAGATGAAATAAGGATGGAAGTTATCCACCACACTAAGCTTGTTCAAAAATAGAGAATTAGATGGCCTGATCAATTCATCAAAACTAAGGAATTCAGTGTGGAGGATTGAGTTTTTCTCTATGACTCAAGGGACAGGGACTATAAAGGAAAGTTACAAACAAGATGGTTAGGTCCCTATGAAATACATGTATTCCCAAATGGTGTAGTACAGTTGCAAACAATTGATGCAGTCAGATTTTCACTATTGGTTAAAAGACATAGATTGAAACTTTATAAAAATCCAGTGTAGAAGGATGACTTTATTCTTTCCTTAATCCATCAATATGGACCAAAGCATGACTGTGACAAAACCATTGTACCAAACATTGAAGATTTAGCAGTAGATATAATAGGTTCTCCACATGACTCGGTAGATGAGCTACACAACTCACTTACTAAGGTCATTCAAGTATAATTTCCTACCACAATTTATTGCACACATAGCATAGTGACAATAATCAATGATCATTTTCAAGTGTAGTACATGATGCAGTAGGGACCTATAGCTTCATTACAATAGGTGAAAATTTTAGAAAGGGACCTATTGTTGAAGGCACCCATAGCACTTGCCTATCAAAATTTTCAAAATTTTAATGAATTAATTATATATCCATCCATATACACTTTATCCTTTTGTACATGTAGCCTCATAACTATCATTTCACTATATTTCGGTTCATCCACCTCATCCCATGTCCCATTCATATCAACTTTCTCAATTTTCATGCATTATGTTGTTTATTTCACATCACATCACCATACATCATGCAACCTTTCAAAAACATCATTCACCACACACCGTGTAATTATATCATTTATCACAATTGCAAGTATGAGTGATCACATTAAATCTCACTATAAGTAGTTGAAATCACTATCACATGAGCTAAGTTTTAGTCACTACACTTCTATAGGTACACATATTAATTTTTCATAGTTATCATAGATGGAAATTGGGTAAAAGAAAGAAGTTGGGTCCATGAAGAGGGCAAGTTTCGGCCAAAAAAAAATTTCATAGAAAATGATTACGAGTTATTAAAAAAGCATGTATGTGTTATACTCTGGACACCCAAACCCAAAAAAATGTGTATGCACTAAAAAAGGTGTACGCATTATATAACACATACAAGTCATTTTTTTTTTTAAATACCTTTTAGAAACACGTACAGATTTTAAAACACGTACACATTTTATAACTCAAAATGCATACGTGTTTTAAAATGTATATGTGTTTTGTAACACAAAACACATACGTGTTTTAAAATGCATATGTGTTTTGTAACACAAAACGTGTACATGTTTTAAAATGCATATGTGTTTTGTAACACAAAATGTGTACATGTTTTAAAATGCATACGTGTTTCTAAAAAGTATTTATTTTTTAAAATAATCAAGAAAATAAAGAACAAGTATTTGTTTTGTAACACATGCGTTTTTAAAAACACGTACGCGTTTTTAAAATTTTGAATTCCAAACCCACATGCTACCTCAGTTTTAGGCTCAGGAAAGGCTTGGCAACCCAACCCTTAGCATTTGACTTGCAACTAAAAAACTAAGGTAGATTGAAGAAGAATGTCCAACTTTGGCAATATGGTTGATGGATTTTTTTTTAATCAATCTATAAAATTAAAACCCATTAGATAACACGATGTCTATTTTCCAAATATATAATTTTTATTAAAATTGGATTATATTTGCTATTTTTTAATTAATTTCTAAGCAAACTAGTCCTTAAACTTGAAATATCAAGTTTTTTTGTTTTTTAATAACTTTTTTTTGGTTAAGTTTCTTGTAAAACAAATTATATGGCATCAATCTTCAGACAATTCCCTACACAATGAAAAAAAAAGATTCAAAAAATGTTTAGTTTAGGTCCAATTATGTTGTTTGTACACGTTGATTTTTTAAAACATAAATTAAGGCCAATAAAAATTCAATAAAAAAATATATTACAAAAAAATTTACTCATCAATCTTCATGTTGTTAACTCTCTTTTCCCAAAAGGAATTAGCAAAATACTTTTATTTGGGTCAAAAAGTGGTGTCGTACATGTGCATGGTATGATAAAAAATGACTTTTAAAAGGTGGTTTTTATACATCCTTGTCAAAATTTAATTTCTATTATTTGGGTATTTGAATAAATTACATATCTAGAAACTAGAATTCAAAATGCTAAATTTCATATTACTGACTTTTTTTAAGATTCATTGTGTAAGAGCCTCAAATTTTTAGTCCAAGTGTGACAAAAACACTTCCACTTTTTGAACTTTTTGTGGACCAACTTCTTGCATCAACCCAATTGTTTTCTTACATGTTTACATATTATTTTTTACATGATTCCTATCATTTTTATTATTTCCAATACATGATTTCACCTTCTTCCAAGTACAATGCAATTAAGCAATGACACTTAATACCTTTAGTTGGGGCGGGGGGAGTAATACTATTCATTTTCATTTTCTTGATTTACAAATATATATCCTATTGAATTATTAGAACATTATATTAATAAAAATTAATTAAAAAATAATTTTAGTTTAATAATAACTAGAATATAAATAATTTTTTTTAGGCTTTTTCCAAATGAAATATATATCCTATTAAATTATTAGAACATTATATTAAAAAATTTAATAAAAAATAATATTAATTTAATAATAATTATAGTATAAATAACTTTTTTCGAAGTAAATATATATAAAGCTAACATTGACTTTATAAAGCTAAATAAGCCTAATAGTCATCTTCATTTTTCCTAAAAACTGACTCATAACACTGAATCTACTGAACGCCCAGTTGTAAAGGCCGGCAATTTATCTGTTTGAATACTTTATTAAGAATGTTATTGCATAATACTATGAGCGTTGTAAAAGCTTTGACAATTTACTGGAACCTAAGCTTTGACAATTTATTGAAACGTGTATATTAATACTAAACAAACAACAACAATTTCAATACGTCTCACTAATTGTCACGATATCAGCAATTTACGGAAGGAATGACAATTGAGCCAGAGTTGGCCGGCAAAGTTTTTATTTTTCAATTTTAACTTTTCAAAGAAAGGGAATTTTATTGGCAAAACCAATAACCACTGTTGAATTTTAATTAAATCATTATTTACGGGTCAAATGCGGACTGCTGCATACAAAATATTGTATCACACATAATATCGATCATTCTTACATCTCATCTATAAATAACTGCATTGAATGCAAGTATTTCACAGAATATTTATTTGAAAGAGGAATTAGATTGGTTAAACAGTATGGAGATAGTATTCTTAGTAATTGCATGCCTGCTGATGTTTACAAATCAGCACCATCAATTCTGCTCAGAGGCAGCAACATCTAATCTGGGTCAGTACAAATTTTCATACTTTTGTTTGGAATCAATTTTCTTTTCAGACGTGTTCAAATACATTTTTTTCTTAGCCTAGGGATAGTCTGTGACATCGTTAACTAATGCTCTGTGCTTGATGTTTGCAGAATACCCATATCCATTTATGACAGCAGATGCTAAAAAGGCGGCTGCAAGGTCATATGATTACATTGTGGTCGGAGGAGGTGCAGCGGGGTGTCCTCTGGCAGCAACGCTGTCACAGCATTATTCTGTTTTGGTACTGGAGAGGGGAGATTCTCCTTACGGAAATCCCGATGTTGAGGACTTCAAAGGCTTTTACAAGCTTTTCGGGGATCCCAAAGATTATCCGTATGTAGCGGAGGGGTTTGTCTCAGAAGATGGAGTGCAGTTGGCAAGGGGGAGAGTTCTAGGAGGCGGAACAGCCATCAATGGTGGATTTTACAGCAGGGCGAGCTCTGAATATATTCAGAAAATGAAGTGGGATGAGAAACTTGTAAATGAGTCGTATGAATGGGTAGAAAAGTTGAATGCCTTCAAACAATACAAGCTTTTTACTTGGAATTCTGCTTTCAAGCAAGGACTTCTTGACGCAGGAGTTCTTCCTTACAATGGATATAGTTTGGATAATCTGGAGGGCACGAAGATCAGTGCTTCAATTTTTGACAAGAATGGAAAGAGACATACAGCCGCAGATCTTCTCCAGTATGCGAATCCAGAAAACATTGTTGTTCTTCTGAATGCTACTGCCACCAGAATCCTCTTCAATGTGGCATCAGGTAAGCATAGATCTTTTATTTTCAAAATTCCCCTACTTTTTGCCTGGAAAAGTTTACACCTTTTTTAAAGAAAATTGGATAAGTTCGTCGTACATTGTGATAAGTTGGTAGTTGACTACGATGTAGCCAGTTGCTTAGGTTAGATGGAGAACTCATTTAAATATCAAGTAATCTAATAATTAAATAATTTATAATAATTTTATATCATATTCATGATTAAAAGTGATAACTAGGTGTTTAATTTTTATTGACAAAAATATATTTTTATGTTTGAATATATTGATAGTTAAATAAAATATTAATTATATTCATATTTCTTCAATATCATATTCTATCAAGAAGTTAAAATCGCTATACATCATAGACTATTTTCATAGTGTGACTTTTCATTTTCATATATACATTTATGTGTAGGTGTGTAATATTATTGTGAATCTATATTGTAGGAAAACTTAAGGCTAGTGGAGTGGAATTCACAAGCAATAATGATGGCCTACTTTATCAAGTATCACTTAACCAATTATCAACCCATAGTGAGGTGATTTTGTCAGCTGGAAGCATAGGTAGCACTCAACTTCTTCTCTTAAGTGGAATTGGTCCAACAAAACAACTTAAAAAATTGAATATTACCGTTCTCTTAGATTTAGCTTCTGTAGGGAAAGAAGTACAAGATAATCCTAGTTCAAGCTTTACTATAGAATCCCCAAAACCACTTGAATTTTCTTATGCACAAGTAGTGGGCATTGTAGACAATTCGCAACTCTACTTCGAGGCTGGTAGCTTTATTCGACAAAATAATGCCACAACTACACAATATTTAGGTCTTCTTGTAAGTAAGGTGGCATTTCCTTTATCAAGGGGTGAGCTTTGGCTTAAAAGCATAGACCCTCAAGAAAACCCCTATGTTCGTTACAATTACTACTCACACCCTTTTGATTTACAAAAATGTGTGTTTGGTATGAAAGTAATGGTTAATATAAGTATGACATCTTCTATTCAAGAGTTTGCATTTAGTGACAATGGACATTCCAAAACACTCCAATTCCTTGGAGTGGAATTACCAAAGAATCAATCAAATGATGAATCCTTGGCCAAGCTTTGCAAAGATGTACGAGGGACATTTTACCATTACCATGGAGGTTGTCAAACTGGTTTGGTGGTTGATAAAAGGTATCTTGTGAAAGGTGTTGATAATCTAAGGATTGTGGATGGTTCAACCTTTAAGGATTCCCCCGGTACCAATCCACAAGCAACTACCATGATGCTCGGAAGGTATTTATTTTTACTAATAATTAATCTAAATTATTTATTTTTCAAGGTTCTCAAGTTATAACACTAATAAAAGATTTTGATTATGCAACATATGCAGGTATATGGGAATTCATATCCTTCAAGAGCGTACAAACCCCTAAAATATTCCAAGATCATGTTGAAATCAGTTGCACACATTGTATTTGCTTTAAATGGTCATAGAACTAAATAATACCATTTATGATAATGTAACTGATAACATGTGGAATTCTCATTTCTATCTTATATCTTCTTTCACATGAATATAAATATATTTCAAGATAATGCATTGTAATGAAATTTACAAAAATAATAAAATTCAAATTTTCATTAAATTTCATATCAAAGAACAAATGCTATTTGAATTTAATTAATATTATAAAAAATAATACTTGTTCCAAGATTTTATGAATGAATAGCTAAAAAAATTTGTTTAAATGATGGTGTAAATGCAAAAGTGTTTAATCTTGTAATTATCTTTGTTGCACCATATAGTACTTAGTTTCCTTATTTTATAGATTTATTTATCTTTTAGAGAGAGATGTCTATTTTGTAAAATAAATAATTTATTTATTATATAAAAATAATAATTTATTTATTATATAAAATAAATTGACAAAATTGATATGTGAAAATGATAAAAATCTTACAATATCACTTCTAGGCCAAGATATATGTGCATAACTTGAATAAAATGTAATTGTACGGTCTTGTAATGGTGAAGGTTGCATAAGCATGGCATTTCCCATTTATTTTTATGCCTATTTTGAGCTAAAATATTAATACACATATAGTTTGACAAATGACACAATATTATGTGAATTTGGCCTTATTCTACTAGCATATATATCTACTTATAAACATGAATATCTCTATACATTTAGCATTACACTATCTATTTACATACACACATCAATAAATTCATCTTAACAACCTAATTATCATAGTTGTTTAAGACTCTACCTCCATTTAGTTGTTTTCCACCTAGATCTAACCAGTATTTTATATCAAAACAAGTCCATAGCTACAAACTTGTTTACATTTCAAATTTAAATTTAAAATTCCACATTGGTGGCAAATTAGGTTCCTATATCCTTCTACCTCTCTATCAAAGATGACACAAAGTTGAATTGTTCAAATTGGAGTTGTTCTCTTTTACTTATATGCCTAATATGGATACAACCCATGTCTTATGGTGAAGATATAAATTGGAATCACTCGCAAGCTACAAGTGTTCACATTCAATGATCTGGGGATAAGTTGATCTTGAATGAAGATCTATTTCTTTGTACAATTTAAGGATTTATTATGCCTAGAAATTGTCAAAAATAATTATTTGAATGGTGAATGTTTTATTAAATTAACCTAATCTAACATTAGGAAGAAGTCCTCATGAGGTATGTCATGCTCGAAGGGAACTTCCACCACTTCCACGCTCATCTTTTCCCTATGCTTAATCATCTAGGTATAATGTTAAAATGAAACTTTTCCATTTTTATTCTACCCTCACTTGAGCAATCTGTTAGAAATGTCTAGGCTAAATACAAAAAATTACCCATCCACCAGGGCCTTAATTATTGTCTTTGCAAGTTTTATTTTGTGTTGTTACCCTCCCCTGCCACTATTTGAAAGAAAACTTTGACCATTCACGACCCCACCAATCCATCTATTGACTCGAGCCCCTCTATTACACTAGATGAAACCCATCCTTCCATTTGTTGTAGCACCCAGGCCCAAGGTAAAGCCCTTGTTAATGAAAAAACTCCTCTTAACCCCATCAAATGCACCCCTTTGTCGGAACCCATGTCTATTTCTACTTCTAGGTCAGAGGAGTCTAACAACTCAAATGACAATGAGTCATGGAATCCCACCCCAGCTAACTCCCCTTTACACTCTTATGCTCATGCAAATGTCTCTGATGTTCCCAACCCCCTTTGTTTCTAACCCCAACCCTCAAAATTCTCCCAACCTGTGCATCAATCTGGAGGAAACTAGAACTTAACCTAGGTTGATTCATGCCTCTACTGACCCCCTCTATAAAAAAAACAATGAAATATCATAGATAATTAATGTCTAGAAGGATATCATGAAGTGGATCTTAGGCCACCATCTGGTAATGGCTAAAGAAATAATCCAAATTCTGCAAGGCAAGGTTCTAGAGTAGTAGGTCCCATGGTCAGGGGAGGTGGAGAACAAGAGGCACTAGGACATGTGATTGCCTCTCTGGCCAAGTCATTTGAGAGGTGGGAGAAGGAGCTAGAAGATTTGCATGCCATTGTTGGTATAGAGGAAGATAAAAAGAATTTATTGAGTGAGATTGATGTTATCCATTAGAACCAAGAGAAAAACATGCAATGCCTCAGGTTCATCACTGATTATACTAATGAAACCCTGAAGAACATTGCCCTCACCCTTCAGGTTTTTCAGGATGAATTAAGGAAGTGTTAGGGGAAATAGGTTGGGGATGATGGTCTGAAGGATGGTCATATGCAGAAGAAGAAGAAGAAAGGTAAAATGGTAGATACCATGGCTTATGATGTCATGGTGGATACTCAAGCCATTCAGTAGGGGCCTATGACTTTCGAAAAGAAGCTCCAATTTCAGTCCTAGGAAAGGAATGCGATAACTAGTCTCAAGCTGTTGGGAAACCTATAGGTGTCCCATCGTCCTGTGTTGGTCTCAATTTTGTGTGCTTTCTTTGTTGTTTTTTGTTGGTCAAATTGTTTAAGTTTAATTTTTTGTTTTAGTTTTTGGGTTTCTCACTTCTCGTGAGTTCCTCATTTTCCTGTGTGGTTTTTTTTGTTACAGGTACTGGACCTTCTAGTTTTAATCTAATCAAAACATTAGGACTAGACCATAGCAATTTTTCTATATTGAAAATCAAGCACAACAAATTTAGAAATAAAAAAATTAAAGATACTTTTTCAAATTAAAACAAATTCAAAAATTAATTCCACAATTGTCTAGAAAACCATAGAAATTTGGAAACTTTCTTATATCATTAAACTCCCATATTTTATTATAAGATTCTAAAAACATTAATTATCAATCTTAAATATATTTTAAATTTTTTTGTATTTATGTCATTGAAAATAATTATTACAAAATGAGAAAACTAAATAAAAAGATAACATAGTTTGTGAGGAAACAACAAGCCATAACAAGCCAAAATGAGTTGGAGAATACCACAAATATTTTATAATTTATATTTTGATAAATAAAAAAGAAATCAATTCTAAGACATTTATTTTCAAAATTACCAACTTCTACAATATTAACCCAAATATATATTTAAAATTACATGAAATAACACATATAGAAACACACAATAAAGACATAGCAACACTACATAGAAGTTCTAGAGACAACACTTCTCAAATAGTATAAATCAAGGAGATAACACATGTGAATAAAATACAACTACAACAAGATAATTTGTAAAACCAATTACTAAAAACCACCAAACACTTAAATTCCTCAACACTAAATTCACATGCAACAATAATATAAAATAACATATCTAAGCTAAAAAAAAATGCAGCTTTGTAAACCCTAAAGTAACTGGGTGCTGTCATAATAGTGGTTTACAATTCCTGAGAGGAACGAATTTTAGCTGAAATCACATATTTTTAGAAAATATAATGATTTAAGCCTTAAAAAGTTCCATTTTAAGGATTCTAATTGAAGAGGGTTTGATCAAATGACCTTAGATCAAACCCCCTTGGATAGAACCTCGCTAGTTTTAAACCATACCTATAAATGCATCTCCTTTACACCTATCAAAATGCTGATAAAAAATCACTTTTGATTTAGCTTTTGGGGGATCAAATGAATTCATTTAAAATTTATTTCAAATGATTATGGTATTCCTCAGAACAATCTATCCAATGAATATAATTTTAATATGTTTTGGTTTTGTTATGTATTTGTTTTTTAAGTTTTATTAAACATAGGTTTTTCATCGAAAATAAATTTCTTTGTTCTTCACATGTGGAAAAATAGAAGATTATCAAAAAAAAAAATTAAAAATATGAGTACACCAGATATTGAAGTTTGATCCAACAAAAAGTAAAATTAAATTTTGACATATACAAAAAACGTTACACGTTATACATGCGTGTTTTTGAATTGTAATTTTTTGACTTTGAAACTTGATTAAGGAAAAAATATTCAATAAAAACTATCTAACCAAGTGGAAGCACTAGATATCAGAGTTACAAATCTAAATTTGAAAGAATTAGAATTTTATCCTTCATGGGAAAAAAAGTTATGCGTTATACGGTATGCGTCACTTTTTAAAAATGTTGTTTTCTAAAAAAAAAAATCGTGGGAGATGAAAAAAGAAGTGCAGTTTGATTCCAAAAATTTTGAAAAAAATATTTTTAGAATCTACAAACAAAATTTGATGAGACTCTAGTTTGCACCATCTTCAAATTCCTCACGGTTTAGCCGCTATAGGTGCCTAAATGTGAAGATTTAGTTAAAAATAATAATTTTAGTGTCCATTTTAGCCAAAAATTGTAAACCACTATTATGGGATCACCCAACTCTTGCATTGAATTTCTAAAAAATCACATTGGTTTCATCCTATGACCCTCACAACTCATGGGGCTTCATCCACAAGTTGAAATATTCCTTGTGTTTTTGTCAAAAAAATACATTAAAAACATAAGTGCTCATACAATCTAAAAGAAGAGATAAACTAGCAAAAAATCCAAATGAAATATCCTACAAATAATATAAAGAAAATTGCCTCCCAAAATGGGAACCCAAAGTTCCCATGCCACTCTTGGAAGTAAAACAAAATACAAAATTGCATGTAACTCTCATCAAACCTATTGCCAAGTTACACCCAAGGACTAGCACTCCACAACATCTAAAATTGTTGTGACACAAATTTACCAAAATTGGTCTCAAAGAATCCCAAGAGAAATTCAATATTCAAATTGACCAAATAAATTTATATTGAATATTTAATGGCCCATATTCTAGAAAATATTCAAATTTCAATAGGATCATAAAATATAGAATATTGTATCTCTTGATTGCAAATCTTTAGCTCATTGAAAAATATAGAAAAATGAGTTAAAGTGCTAAGGATTTAAATAATTTCACCAATTTGGGACAATACAAGTCCCTCCTTCCCATAAAAATTACCCTCAAGCAATACAAATTTGGATGTTCCAAAATCTCTACACCTTCCCAAGTAGCATCTTTGTTGGGTAGATCTTTCCACTTTACCAAATACTTAGTTATGTGCTTGTTTCTTAATTCCTTTTCCCTAGAATCGAGAATAACTTTAGAAACCAAAAATAGTTCTCCCTAATCATCTAAAGTTGATAGTATATTGGAAGGAACAACATGTAATCATATATATTTCTTTAGACATGAAACATGAAAAACATTATGAATCTTACAACCTTCAAGGAATTCTAATTCATAAGCCACTTCACCTATTTTCTTGGTGATCCTGTAGGGTCCATAGAATCTTTGCTTGATAAATTTTCTTTCCCACTCTTATTAATTTAAGACTATTTTATATGATTGCAATCTCAAATATACCATATCTCCCACCTCAAATACTCTCTTTGTTAGCTTCAAGTATATATATGTGTGTGTGTGTGTGTCTATATTGTTGGAAACATGTGTCTCAATCTCACAGGCTAAAACCTCTGAAAGAGCCAAGTCGGTGTGACATTCCTTTTGTCTAGCCGACTGGCAATTTAGTAACCTTGTGGTTTGTACAGGTCGCCGAGACAATGCTTTTGTCTTGCTGACTGGTGTTGTCACTGTGACTTGTGGCGTTCACTGTAACCCTCTACTGAGTGGAGATCTCTAGCCGACGGGTTGGTGTCTAGCAGATTTTGGGGAGAGTCATGGCGACTAGGTCATCGGTGTAACATGTGACTTCGATAAGGACTCCTGGCGAGAGTTGGAAAGTCTCACCGATAAGTATTCACTTGGAGTCTTTGGGGTAACACAGAGGCTTCGCTATGAACTCTTGGCAACATATGTTTGTCTCACCAATGCTCATCAGGGTAACATGGAAGCCTCGATAAGAAGTCTTTTCGATGGTTGGTTCTCTCGCCGATGGGTATGAATATTGGTGTAACCTCCTAGAGATAGCGGTAAGTCTTACCGATGAGTGTTCTTTTCAATATGACTTGAAGGCTCGGTGTGATCTCTTGGCGAATGACGATAGTCTTACCGATGGAAATGCAAACATCTATGTGACTTTGGAACTTCGGTATGATGTCTCATCGAAAACAATGGTCTTGCCAAATAGTGATACAAGTGATGATCATCGGTATGAGGTCTTGGTGACAAGTCGAAGTCTAAGTGACAGCTTTCTGAACTCAATGTAACCTCTTACCGATAGTGATGACTCTTGGCAATATCGACAATCAAGTCTTGTGGCATTGGGGAGACACAGTTAGTGTCTCACCAACATGTGAATACTCTTTGGAACACCTTTGACTAATTGACTATCTTACGTGGTTTGTCCTCGACCAATCAGGGAACAGAATGGGAACCGCTAGCAGTTGGACTATTACGGCCGTTACTAAGAGGAAGTTCGACAGACCATGGGCATCATGGATATACTCAGAAATTGTAGATGTTGTATGGTTTGATGGTTGTTCAACAATTAGATGAATAGTTCGATGTATGATCAGAGTGAATTGAATTCTAAGTGTATTGTAACTTGAGTGTTCTGTAGCAAGGTTGATCATTGTGAATGCTGCTGAAAATTGACATCAGAGAGAGTGAAGCCTATACTATGTATGTAATTTCATTACTATAATACAAAGGGGATTTTCTTGGTGTGGTGGGTTTTTCTCCCATAAGGGTTTTCCCACATAAATCTGGTGTTCATCTATGTATGTTATTTCTCTATTTCTGTTATTTCTTTCAAGTGTATCTTAATTGGACTATAATTGAAAATTTAAAAGTATCTCTGCATTCTTCCCTGAGGTTTTGACGTTAGGAGAGTTGTTTCTGCACTTAGCTTTCCTTACAAGTGGTATCAAAGCTTGGCTAGTTGTGTTCTCCTTATGGGTACATTGGGTTTTTTCAGTCAATTTCTATTTAGTGGGAGTCTTGTAGAAGTTTGGTAATTCAAATTATAGGTTAAGATGGCAAGCATGTCAGGAAAGATTGAAATTGAGAAATTCAATGGCAGCAATTTTTGAGTTGTGGAAACTTAAAATGGAAGATCTATTGGTTGATCGTGATTTATGGATTGTTGTGTCTTGAACGAATCCTACAGGCATGAAGCAAGAATATTAGGACCTTGCATCTATAGAAAATCAAAGGGGCTGATAAGGATTTGTTTAGAAGACTATGTTCTTCTGAATGTTCATGAAGAAAAGATTGCATATTCCTTGTGGAAAAGACTGGCAGCTATTTATCAGGGCAAGTCCTTGGTGAATAAATTATTTCTTGAGGAAGAAGTTGTACTCTTTGAGAATTCAGGAAGGAGGGTCTATTGCTGATCATTTGAATGCATTCAACATGTTGATTGCACAGTTAACATCTGTGGGCTTGAAGATTGATGAAGAGGATCGATGTATGTTGTTATTATGTTCTTTGCTAGATACTTGGGATCACCTAGTGATGGCTATTGGGAGTACGACATCCACTTTTAAGATGGAAGATTTTGTTGCTTCTTTGTTATCAGAAGAGATGAAAAGTAAATCTTCTGAGATGGCGAAGGAGGCTTTTGCTATAAGAGGTAGATCGAGAGATAAAGGCAAGAAGAAGGACAAGAAGTACAAATCGAAATTAGAGGGGAGATCAAAGTCTCCTAGCAAGATGTCCAAGGTGAAGTGCTAGAACTATGGGCAACTTGGTCATGTCCAAAAGGATTGTAAAGAGGAGAAAAAGAAGAAGAAGAAGAAGAATTCTGACTATGATTCTTCTCAGAGTGATGCAGACACCTTTCATTGCAGCCTTGGCTACGCAGGTATCAGATGATGTTTGGTTGATTGATTCTGGAGCATCTTTCCACATGACGATGTCTCATAGAGACTGGTTCATGAAATATGAAAAATACGATGGTGGAAAGGTGTATTTGGCAAGTGATTCATCATTGGAAATAGTTGGTTGTGGAAGAGTCAGAATTCAATTCCCTAATGGAAGAGTGAAGGGAATTAATGATGTAATGCATATATCAGGTCTGGCTCGAAACTTACTTTCTGTTAGTATGCTGAATGATATTGGAGTGCAAGTCACGTTCTCTAGAAATGGCTACAAGATTACTAGAGGCTCTATGGTGCTAGCAAGGGGTGCTTGAATTGGTACCTTGTATAAGCTGGATGCACATGCTATTCAATGTAATAGTGTCTCTATAAAGTCATAGAAAGCTACTCATGGAGGAAAAGAGGAAAACGTTCTTGATTCTGTAAACTCTATGGAAGTTAAACTTCCAGCAAAAAAGACTATGCTCTGGCATCATAGGATAGGCCACATTGGTGAGAAAGGTTTAAAAACCTTGAAGAATAAAAACCTGGTTCAGGAGCTTGAAGATTGTAACCTCGAATTTGAATTATGTGAACATTGTATATATGGTAAACAGCACTGTGTTACATTTTACTCTAGTCCTCACAAATCTTCTGGTTTGCTTGATTATGTACATTCTGATGTTTTTGGTCCAGTGAATGTTCCTTCTTTGTCTAATTCAAGGTACTATGTATCATTTATTGACGATTATTCAAGAAGAGAATTTGTTTGTTTTTTAAAAAGTAAATCAGAAGTGTTCAGTCGGTTTAAGGAATTTAAGAACCTTGTAGAAAATTAGACTGGAAGAAAAATAAAATGTTTAAGGATGGATAATGGTGGTGAATTTTGTTCTGATGATTTTGAGAGGTACTGTAAAGATCATGGGATTAAAAGACATAAAACTACACCTTATACTCCGTAGCAAAATGGAGTTGCAGAAAGGTTCATCAAGATAGTGATGGAAAGAGCACAAAGTATGCTAAGCAGTGTTGGCTTGGAGGAGAAGTTCTGGGCTGAGACAATTGCTACAGCATGTTCCTTGATAAATTGTTCTCCAAATTCTGCTCCTATTGAGAAAACACCTTTGGAAGCATGGTCTGGTAAGAAGCCCTCCTTAAGACACATTCGAGTTTTTGGCTCTGAGGCATATGCACATGTGTCGTATGAGAAAAGATCTAAATTGGAGAACAAGGTTGTCAAATATATTTTTATTGGTTATAGTGTTGGCATAAAAGGATACAAGCTTTGGAATCCTAATATGAAGAAGGTTTTGTACAGCAGAAGTGTTATCTTTCATGAGCTGAAGCCTTCTACCCTGGATCTGCAGTCAGAGTCAAAATCAGAAAACAAAAAGGATGTAGTTGAAATTCCTCCAACAGCAGATAAAGAGGAATTGAAAATTCAAAATGTACCTGAAACTTAGGAGAGCTCAAGTAGTTCTGAGAGTTCTGATGAAGAAGAACAACCTCAGCCTCAGCAAGTGAGGAGGTCAACTCGTGAAAGAAAGCAACCTGAGAGGTATGGGTTTTCATTGATAGATTCTACTTGTGCCTATGCTTTAATTTCTAGCACTGATGAGCTTAGGGCTATGAAAGAGGCATTTATTATGTCTAATTCAAACTCTTGGTTGGAAGCCATGAATGAAGAAATGGCATCATTAGAAAAGAATGATACTTGGAGTTTGGTGTGCTTGCCTAAAGGCAGAAAATTTTTTTGGTTGCAAATGGGTATTTAAAAAGAAAATAGGTCTAGATGGTAGTGTGGAAAAATACAAGGCAAGGTTGGTTGCGAAGGGTTATTCCTAGGTAGAGGGAATTGATTAGGAAAAAATTTCTCCTGTAGCTAAGCTAACGTCCATTAGATTTGTTTTGTCACTTGCAGCAGTGTATGACTTAGAGGTTGAACAAATGGATGTGAAGATAGCATTTCTTCATGGTGATCTTGAAGAAGAGATTTATATGTCCCATCCTGAGCACTTTGTGGAAAAAGGTAAAGAAAGATTGGTTTGCAAGTTGAATAAATCTCTGTATGGGTTAAAGCAGTCTCCTAGAATGTGGTACCAGAAGTTTGACACTTTTTTTTTGTCATTGGGATTTGTAAGATCAAAATCTGATCATTGTGTGTATTACAAAGCTGAAAGTTATCAAGTTCTAATTATTGCTCTCTATGTTGATGATATGTTGTTCATAGGCAATAGTAAGTTAATGATTTCTGATCTTAAGTCTCAGTTTTCTGAAAAGCTCGAAATGAAAGATCTTGGTGCAACGAGGTATACTCTGGGAATGGAAATAACTAGGGACAGGAAGAGTAGAAAACTTTGGCTCAGTCAGAGTAAGTATGTTAAGACTATTCTAGAGAGATTTTTTATGAATGATTGCAAGCAGCTAGTTGTTCTAGTTTTGCAATGAACAAAGCTATCTGTTGAAGACTGTCCAAATTCTCCTACTAAGATGGAGGATATGACCAGTGTACCTTATGCTAGTGCAATTGGCATTCTTATTTATGCAATGGTTTGTACAAGGCCAGACATTGCCCAAGCAATGGGAGTACTTAGTCAATTTATGGCTAATCCTGGAAGGACACATTGGGATGCTATGAAAAGAGTATTTATATATTTGAAGGGCACTTCAGAATATGCTTTGTATTACCATGGGAACTTAGTTGAATCACAGAGGACTCTCAACATTCGAGGTTATGTGGATTTTGATTGGGTAAGTGACATTGACAGCAGAAGATCCACCAGTGGATATATTTTCATGTTGAATGGTGGTGCAGTTAGTTGGATGAGTAAGCGGCAGGCTGTAGTTGCTTTTTCCACTACAAAGGCAGAATACATGGCAGCAACACATGACTATAAAGAAGCAATCTGGTTAAGACGTTTTTGTTCTAACATTGGTTTTGATGGAGGGAAAATAACTATTTACTATGACAGTCAGAGTACTATTTGTTTGGCAAAGAATTCTACTTTCCATGCTAGGACAAAACATATAGATGTACAATATCATTTTGTACGGGATATGGTGGAGGATGGAAAGGTCTCATTAGAAAAAGTTGATACTCTAGAGAATGTTGTAGATGCATTGACAAAGCCAGTGAGCACAAACAAGTTCAGGTGGTGTGCCAATTTGATGGGCCTCAGTGCCCATGAATTTTAGTAGTTTTGTTGTGCTCTGGAGGTGCCTGTGTGATCTTCATCAAGTGGGAGATTGTTGGAAACATGTGTCTCAATCTCACAAGCTAAAACCTCTGAAAGAGCCAAGTCAGTGTGACATTCCTTCTGTTTGGCTGACTGGAAGTTTAGTAACCTTGTGGTTTGTACAGGTCACTAAGACAATGCTTTTGTCTTGTCAACTGGTGTTGTCGCTTTGACTTGTGGTATTCACTATAACCCTCTACTGAGTGGAGATCTCTGGCCGACGGGTTGGTGTCTAGCGGATTTCGGGAAGACTCATGGTGACTGGGTCATCGGTGTAACATGTGACTTCGATAAGAACTCCTGGTGATAGTTGGAAAGTCTCACCAATAATTATTCACTTGGAGTCTTCGGGGTAGCACGGAGGCTTCGCTATGAACTCTTGGCGACATATGTTTGTCTCACCAATGCTCATTAGGGTAACATGGAAGCCTCGGTAAGAATTCTTGCCAACGGTTGGTTCTCTCACTAACGGTTGGTTCTCTTGCTGACAGTTGGGTATGAATATTAGTGTAACCTCCTAGTGATAGCGGTAAGTCTTGCCGATGATTGTTCTTTTTGATATGACTTGAAGGCTCAGTGTGATCTCTTAGCGAATGATGATAGTCTTACCGATGGAAATGCAAATGTCTATGTGACTTTGGAACTTCGGTATGATGTCTCATCAAAAATGATGGTCTTGCCGAATAGCGATACAAGTGATGATCATCAGTATGAGGTCTTGGCAACAAGGCGAAGTCTGAGCAATAGCTTTCTGAACTTGGTGTAACCTCTTGCCGATAGTGATGACTCTTGGCGATATTGACAGTCAGGTCTTGTGGCATTGGGGAGACATGGTTAGTGTCTCACCGACATGTGAATACACTTTTGAACACCTTTGACCGATTGGCTGTCCTATGTGATTTGTCCTCGACCAATCAGGGAGCAGAATGGGAACCGCTAGCAGTTGGACTGTTGCAACCATTACTGAGAGGAAGTTTGACAAACCATGGGCATCTTGGATATACTCAGAAATTGCAAATGTTGTGTGGTTCGATGGTTGTTCAACAGTTGGATGAATAGTTCGATGTATGATCAAAGTGAATTGAATTCTGAGTGTATTGTAACTTGAGTGTTCTATAGCAAGGTTGATCATTGTGAATGCTGCTGAAAATTGACATCAGAGAGAATGAAGCTAGTACTATGTATGTAATTTCATTACTGTAATAAAAAGGGGTTTTTCTTGGTGTGGTGGGTTTTTCTTCCATAAAGGTTTTCCCACGTAAATCTGGTGTTCATCTGTGTATGTTATTTCTCTGTTTTTGTTATTGCTTTCAAGTGTATATTAATTGGACCGTAATTGAAAATTTAAAAGTATCTATGCATTCTTCCCTGAGGTTTTGACGTTAGGAGAGTTGTTTCCACACTTAGCTTTCCTTATATATATATATAGATATATATACATATATATATATATATATATACATATACATATATATACATACACATATATATATGTATATATATATATATACATATATATATATATATGTATATATATATATGTATATATGTATATATGTATATATATGTATATGTATATATATATATATATATATATATATATATATCTATGTATATATATGTATATATATATGTATATATATATATATGTATGTATATATATATATATATATGTATATATATATATATATATATATATGTATATATATGTATATATATATATATGTATATATATGTATATAGTTGGTTTTGAGCTTGCTACAAATGATCTTTCAATTTCCTCAAGATATCTTGGCTAAGTTCAATCAAGCATTTTTTGAAGATACTCTACTATATGATATAATCAAATTAAAAAAATGTAATTCTTTATATCCATACAATTCTTTAAAAGGAGACATAACAATTGATATGTGGTACGAAGTGTTGTACCAGTATTCTCCAAGATGCAACCATTTGAACCATGACTTTTTTATTAGAAACATGGTTCTTGAGTTACCATTCAACCCATTTATTCACTATCTCCATTTTACCATATTTTTGGGGTTGATATCTTGTACTTGGTTTAAGCTAGGTACTCCTCAAATGAAATAACTCCTTCCAAAAAGTATTGAGGAATCTACTATCTTTATCACTTACTATTCTGTTAGGAAAACCATGCAAACCAAATAATTCTTTGAAGAAAAAATAAGAAACTTGGAGATCTTTAAAATTAGTTGTGATAACATAAAAATGATCATACTTAGGTAATATATCAACTAAAACAACTATGCAATATTTCCCTTGTATCTTTGGAAGCCCTATGATGAAGTCCATAGGAATTCTTCCCCACTTTTTATCTAGAATTGAAAAAGATTGTAGCATCCTTGGAAAATAAGTTTTTTTAAATTTTTTTTTTTAAATTTGTACACTCCCTTATGTGCATAAGAACATTCTCCTTGATTCTCCTCCATGAGAACGTCCCTCTGATTTTTGTATATGTTTTAGAAAATATTGGATGACCAGCTAACGGAGCATTATGATGTGATTCCAAGATCTTATTCCTCATCTTTGACTCAAGGACAATGTAAGCTATGGTTTTATATAATATCATCCCATCTAAAACTATATACTTTTCATCTTTTTCCATTTCATCACTAATATTACTAGCAAAATAATTCTTTGCATATTCTTCCATAATGGAAAATTTCCAATATTTTGATAAATTAGATATATGACACAATGTGGGATTTCTAGAAATTAAATTGGAAACTATATTAATTTTCCCTTTTACTTATTCAATTTCAAAACGGTACATGCATGGATTTTACTATCCTATTTTTTCTTCCTATAATTCAAGTTTTTTGACTAAATATTTTAAACTGTTGTGATTATATTTGACAACAAATTTCTAACATACCAAATGTACTATCTAAATTTCTCCAAATAATAAATGACAACCAAAATTGATTTTTCATAATTTGGAAGTCTCCTTTCAAAATATTTAAGCCTTCTACTCTAAGAAGCTATGGAATGACCCCTTTGAGAAAGAATGGCTCCAACTCCTAGTCCTAAAGCATCACATTCTACAACAAATGGGAGAGTGAAATATACAACTACAAGTACAGGCCAAGATCTCATTACCTTATTCAAATTCTCAAAAGTTTCATGTGCCTCTTTAGTCCATTCAAATTCTCCCTTCTTGGTCAAATTTGTTAAAGGTGAAGAAATATGTGAAAATCGCTTAACAAATCTCCTATAATAGCTACAAAGACAAAAGAAACCTCTTAGTTCAACCAAAATTTTAGGTGGTGGCCAATCCAAAATAGATTAGATTTTTTTTGATCCACTTGAACACCCCTGGCACTTATCACATGCCCAAAAAATAATATCTCAAACAATCCAAACTTATGTTTATGTATTTTAGCAAAGGAGTATTGTTTTGAAATTCCCAACACTATATCCAAATTCTTCAAGTGTGCCCCCCATGTTTTTCTATAGATAACAATATTATTAAAGAAAACTACAATAAACTTCATTAAATTCTTTCCAAAAATAATGTTCATACATGATTGTAATGTGGTTGGAGGATTAGCAATTCAAAATGGCATGACTAGGAACTCAAAGTTCCCATAGTGACAATGGAAAGAAATATTATGTCTTATTTTCTCATACGTATATGATGATACCTTGATCTCAAATCATTTTTTTAAAATATATAGCACCATGCAGCTTACCAATCAACTCATTTATCTTAGGTATTAGGTATCTATTCTTTATGGTATTCTTATTCAATGCCCTATAATTTATGCATCACATATGCATGGTACTATCCTTCTTTACTAGAACCACAAAAGATGTAAAACGATTGTAAATCATTCTAATGTATCCCATGTCTAAAATTTCCTTAATAACCTTCTCAATCTCTTCTTTACATACATTCAAGGATGGTGATATGAAGTATTCATAACAAGATTTGATCCAGGATCTAGCTCTATGGTATGCTACAACCCTCTATTTGGTGGAATTCTTGGGGGGGATATCATTATTTACCACACTATGCTTATCTGAAATCATTTGTATATCAATATGAGATGCAACATTATTACCCTTGGAAGGTCCCTTCAAAACCACCAAAAAGTGGCTTGCCAAGCAACTTGGCTCTTCCAAAATGTTATTTCCATTCTTCTCATTGTGACAACCTAAGGAGTTCCATTTTCTATTCCTTTCAAAACTACTTCTTTCCTAGCATATTTTGAACATGAGTTCCATTGATTCTTAATTTTTAAAATATTCTCCCAAGGAATGTAGCCATTGCACACCTAAAACCATTTCAAGGTCAACAAAACCAATAACATAAAAATAACCTCAAACCTTATGGTTTCCAAAGGCTATTTCCAGATTTTGAATCATCTTATTGCATGGAAGATTGTAACCATGAACTATAATGACATTAAATCCTTCAAAATATTTTATTTTTAGCCTCCTTCACTTTACCTAGCCTTCATCTATGAAATGGTAGGTCTTCACACTATCAACTCACATAATGACTCTTTGTCTAAAATTCTCTCGATGAGCTCTGAGTGTGTGGTATCTATGTGCCCTAAAAGTAATGTAAGAGTTCCACAATTATCTTTCTATTTTTTTCATCTTCATGGGGACGATCTTAAATATTATGAAATTCTTCAAAATCATATAAATCTAATTATTTGTCAAAATTATCCTCTACATAATGTACTTTCCTGTTATCAAAACATCTATGTCCTACATTACATGGCTCCTTGCAAGAAAAATAAAGTTTCTTCCTCCTAAGCTTGTTCTTGGTCTCATCATAAATCTTCTTGGAAAAAATTAGGGGTGTCAATTTTGGTGTAGGGTTTGCCCATGGATTCTTTTGAAAACTTCATTTTTTCTTATTCCAAAATATGGACTTAGTTGAGGAATTTTATTGCAGAATAATTCTCTCCAAATCAAAGGACTTCTATGTAATTTCTTGTAGCATAGAAGGATTGGACACCTTCAAAAATCCCCTAAGATGCTCTTGAAACAATTCTATGGAAAGCACAATGAGTCTTCTTTTAGATATGTCAATTACAATAACTAATAATCTATAAAATAAGCAATGTATTCTTCCATATTCCCATTTTTTGTGGAAAATCAACTCTCCTAAACTCTCTTCATGATGGACCATCTATCAAATCTTCTGATCAGCTTATTGAAAAACTCATCATAAGATTTGATTTGGTTATTGTTTTGAGTAATCAAACCATGATACCACAAATCATGTGTAATTCTATCCAAATGAAGTGTAGAAAACTTAATGGATTCCTCTTCTGACATTATTTTTTGAGCTGAATATGTGTTTAATTTTTGTAGCCATTCTCTTATCAATCCCATCAAAATGGTGAGTGATCATTTTCCCAAAGTGAAAGAACCAGGAGATAGAGATATTTGACAAGCACATTAGAGATAGAATACATAAACTCAACCTCATTTTATTAGACAGCCAAGGGTCTCCTTATAAAGGAGAAATATCCAAGAGTTGGACAAAATATCAAGAAAATATCTAGAAAATATATAGTTTATGTCAATGAGTCATATAACAATAAATGCCTTTAAGTAGGCTTAGGTCAACCTATGTGTAAGCAAGTATTAATGTATACAGTGACACCCCCCCTTAAGCATAACTTAGGTGGGCATGGATAAAATGGGTCCTAGCTACTAGCCATGTTAGGTACCCATGCACAAAGTAATCTCTCATGAAGTGGAGAAAAGTAGAAAACCCTGTGGGAAAAAACTACCCTCCAAAATAGAGAAAAGATGCATGAAAATTATACACATGAAGAAGTACTACTTCTTTCACTAAGTAAAATATATGACTTCCTCCATAAGAGAGAAAATGATAGAAGGTCTATGAGACCCCCCCATAATACATGTCCTACTACATTAAATTTGGATAGTGAACAAAGGATGCAGATGTAGTTCCAAGAACGCTTCACAATGTTCCTTCCCTTGGGAAGAAATGAAACCAACTAAAGATGTAGGATATCTTCCCATGTGAGAAGATGTATGAATGATCTTGAATAGAGTTGAAGCTCATCCAAGAATGATGATGATGGTTCCCACGATTTCTTTGAATGTTGCTCAAGAATCTCCATGCCAATGCTGACATGTGACATGGGAAGAGCAATCATATCGGAAGAAGACAGGGTTGATGCAACTTTATTGAAGTTATCATCAAAAAGAAGACTGATGTTCTCAATGTGTGCTTCCATGTCAGCAATGCAAGACTTTACGAAAAGACATGAAATGTCAGGTAGATATACATCCCAATCAGCAATGCTAGGAAGACAAATATCTTGTTGTAAAGAAGTGCCAGAAGCTCTCGAAGAAATGACTCTAAAATCCAATGAAGCAAAAAGAGGTGGAGGAATGATGATTTCCTCTATGTCAACTGGGTTCTCTGTATCTAAATCATGATACAGGATGTGAGTTGTGATCATAGCAGGATCATGCGGGAAGGGAGAAACATTGGAGTCTCCATATATTTCCCAAATTTTGATCCATAATGCATGTGGACATTCAATATCCATGATGGCATACAAAGAATCATCTGGAATATGTAAACCAATTAATCCACGAATATGATCATGAATATTAAACCATTTATCCTTTTGAATTTCATTTACCTGGTTCAGGGATAAGTCCATACAAATATGGCATGAGATTATGGAACCTAAGATGTTTCAGGATTCCTTCACACCAAGACTTATAGTTTCCCAGTTTTAGGTTGATTACAAAAGAATGGGTTTCATATCCCATTATTACAAATAGGTTAATTCCTTAAGACAATAGAAAATCAACACATTAAGAACCCCCCAGTTTTGATGACCCCCCTTTTTTAATATTTTTGATTTCCCCCTTGTTTGGCACTTTATTTTAGTGCATATATTTGTGTACAAGAATGATGGTGAAAAAGGCACTTTATATTTAGTCTGAAATCACCATCATTGAATAGAGTTTGAAAATATGATTTCACTCTATTGCAAATTTAGACCAATAAAATTTTGTAATTACAAAATTGAGAAAATAAAATATTTTAAAAGAAAGATAGAGAGAGAATTTGACAAACCCCATATGATCCTCCTTTTTTCCAAACTCATTGCAAAAGAACAAAATGAGTGTTCTTTTACAAATTTTTAACAATGGAAAAACAAACCCCCCTTTGCATGACCTTTCCTTGGACTCAATATTGACCTAATAGCTTAACTCTATCCACTAGTGGTTGGATAAATTTGTGTGATAACAAAAAATGTTAATCAACATAAAAAAATAATTATACAATATTAGCACACCTTTAACAAAACCACCTATAATGTGGAAGTTGACAAGGTCTTCCAAGCTGTTGAATGGAGAGGGCACAAGGAGCCTGCTTATGGAGGACTTGGTTGACTTGTTGTCAAGTGACCAAGACCAAGTCATAGATGGGCTGCATTAAATTCCCATTCTATGCATGTAAGCCATTTAGAGGAAAACTAAGCCCTCATGTGGAAAAAAATAGGGGCTAAAACCCCATATGACCAAGGAACAAAAAATAGGCCCTTTACAAATGTATCGCACCCTTTGCACCTTCCCAGAGACGTTCTTCAATAAACAGGTCAAAAATTGGCCTGCAATAAAAGATTTATCGGCCTACACAAAAGGAGTTAATTACTGCACCCAGACGTAATCACTCCACACAGAGGCCAAATAATGGTTCCTAGGAAGATAAAATGGAATACTGGTGGATTTCATGCACCTATGCAACAAAATTGCACCTCTTGTGGGCGCTGGGAGTTGACTGGCTGAGGCAAGGGAATTTGTTGGGAAGGCACGTTGCACGCCTACAGCCAACACAAATGCATGCGCAGGTGTACAGGTCTAAGTCCTTTTTGGCAAGCATCCAAGAGTCTTCATGCCCCTACAAATGCCTTTTAGCCTTTGTGGCCTCATCGCTTTATGCAGCCTCTCAAAGAATCAGTGATTTGTGAATTGTAACCTGCAAATGATTTCCATTCATTGCAGAGAATCGACAAAAAGAACCATGGTCTTTGGTGTTGATGTAGGAGGCTAGATCAACAGCCCAACCTGGTGTACATGCCACTATGTAAACGCCTTTGTCGCTGAGAAAATTGGGGCTTTAGGTAGTGGATGTGGGTTGTGTTGGGCAGCGTCCAAACTCCACACAGATCCACAAATCGTGTCTTCTTCAGCGGGTCGAGCAAAGCCAGAGCCTAGACCTTGGAGGTGTATTCACTCTCTAAATACATGATTCAGTGATGCATACCAATCAAATCCACCAATCACAGATGCGTACTCTACAAATGAGTCAAACAATGAAGGGAAAATGCAAAAACTATATGGCTTGAGAACTCTCTGTTCAGCTCTGATACCAAGGGAGGTTAATTCCAGAATGCTATGAGATGTGTAGCCTCACAGAGCTCGTTCCTCCCTCCAGAAAGCAAAGTGTGCCTCCAATCAGCTGAGTTGGGTTTATTTTTCTTTCCTACGAATTGAGAATGCACAGAAAATTAAATAAACAGTATGCAACTAAATAGTTTCACCTTGTGGCCTGAGAACTCTCTATTCTGCTTTGATACCATGAAAGAATCAGGAGACAAAGATATTTGACAATCACATTAGAGATAGAATGCAGAAACTCAACCTCATATTATTAAACAGTCAAGGGTCTCCTTATAAAGGAGAAATATCCAAGAGCTGGACAAAATATCAGGAAAATATCTAGAAAATATCTAGTCTATGCCAATGAGTCATACAACAATAAATGCCTAAGAGGCTTAGATCAACCTATGTGTAAGCAAGCATTAATGTATACACTGACATAAAGAATTATCGAAATATTTAGGATTAGACTGAGTGTCTTATTCACAATATTCTTACATAATTTTTTTCTCTTCAGCATCGTGAAATTATTTTAATGATAAGATATCAAGAATTTTTGAATGAAGTGCTCAGTACTCAACATAAGAATTGGAGATGTCATCTTGGAGTGAGGTTTCTACCACTAGAGTGTCATACATCCTATATAAATTTTGTCTTTGAGGGTTTATTATCAAATCCTACTCTCAAACTATGTCCAAACACTTATTTTTCCTTTTCTTTTATTTGTTGATTTCTCATGATGAACTACCCCTTTCATTGTTATTGTCATTCTCGGAATTTCCCTTAATGAATGGAACTAGTTGATTAATTGTATCTATAAGGTAGTTTTTCCCCTTAGCCACATCCTTCATGTTCTTCATATTCTCTCTAAATTCATTTTATTTTTCTTCCATTATTGTGCCTTCTTAGATCTTATTTAGGGTATGTGTAGGATCATCATGGAAAAAACAAGCCCTTAACTGGCAAAAAATTTAGAAAAATCAGAGTTAGGCAACTTGATGTAAAAATTTGAATAAGTTATCTATATTATTTCAAAAATATGTAAGAACAGAATCTGTATCAAATTGAATGCAATTTCTAAACTACTAGGTTTTTTTTTTTTTTAAAGAAAATCTATTTGGTGAAAATTTGAAATTTCAATGCAGTAGTACTTAAATTTCGTGGAAAAAATAAGTAGGTGTCTCGACCACCCTAACCACAATAAAATGATAATAATTTTTTATAAGATTTTAGACATAAGTAGAGGACTCATGTTCATATTTTTTGTAATTTTTTTCCAAGTAAATAATTAATTATGAATTTTTTATTACAACTTTTAAAAAATATAAAAACTCGTATGTCTGACCACCTTAACTTGGTCAAAACTTCATGAAATTCAATTTTTCCTTTTTTTATCCTATAGTATGCAAAACATAGAATGTGATGCATGTTTTGGATTCCAAAAATGTGATACCATTTGAAAGCTATAGATGTGTTTCAATCAACCTATCAATCAAGACTTTAGTCATAATTCAAATAGAAAATGAATAATAATTATTTATTAAATTCAAAGTAAAGCATAATTTATATTGGTGAAAAGATGATAATATCCTTTAAAAACCATTTTCTTTTCATCAATTTTGGGTTAAAAAGAAGTCGTCAGCCACATACCCTACAAATACCCATCATATCGCCACTTTTTGACCCATCATGATCCTGCATGTATACCCTTTAATTATATTATTTGGTACCTCATCTCCCTATCATGTGGGAAAATAAATCATTTGAAAACCTATAGGATGGAAAAACCATTGATATGATACCACTTTAATGGCCAAAATAAGATACTTCTCAAATAGTTCAGCAAATTTGGAATTTAATTCCACAGCTGCCCAAAAAATGATAGCAACTTGGCAACTTGTTTATAATTAAACTCCCAAATTTTATCATAAGCTTCCCAAAATTTTAATTATCAATATTAAATATATTTTTAAACTTCTAGGATTTATTTTATTACAAAAAACATTATGATAAAATGAGTAAAATAAACCATAAAATTATATTCTGTGAAGAAACAACAAGCCAGAATGAGCAAGAGAATACACAAGTATTTTTATTTTATTTTCTAATAATAAAAAGAAATCAAGTATGAGACACTTGAGAATACATAACTATTTTTATTTTATTTTCTAATAAAGGACAAGAAATTGAGTCTAAGACATTGATTTCCACAATTACCAACTTATGCAACATATTTAGACTTGGTGAGGATATGATGATGTGTTCTAACCTTCTATGTGTTGGCACATCTTTTTTTAGTGTCTATTTTTCCTTGTTCTACATTATTAGTCATGTTTTCACATTGCATGTCAATTGTATATAACTGATCAATAAAAAATCTGCATTTGTTTTCTATGTTTACGATAGGTATCTTGTCATTGTATTCTCTCCCTTATTTAGGCCTATGTACCCAAATTAAAAATTCAAAATCTAGCTAAGTATGTGATTTTGTTTGGGTTCCCATCTTGTAGAGTGATGGGACCCCTAAAATGCTTCATGTTCCATCTCAAAATTTTGAAAATTTTTGGTTAAGTCCATCTCTCTTGGCCTAGGGTTTTTTCCACTGTCACTATTTAGGGGTTTGTGTTGCTTGAACATGTCGACACCGATTATGGTACCCACAATTCTCTAACACTTCTAGGGTTTTTCACCTAAAAGGAGAGAGATGGGACAAAATGTGTAATGTCCCCACTCAAAACTAATGCAAGTATGAATGAAATATGCCTAAATTCAATGTCTAAATGCAACAAACTGACAAAAGATTCATTATTAGTGCAGAACCTAAGAAATGCAAGTTGTTTGAAAACACATTGTGATATGCAAAATGACCTAGGAATGCAAATAACCAATAACAGAAATGAAATAGATTGGAGAGGTGCACTTGGAAACTAGAATGTGATGCAGAGAGGCTTTGGAATCCTATATAATATGGTGTTGAAGCCAACTGGGATACTTACGCCAAGTTGTGCGACTTAGTCCTATTTCAGCAAAATTATGCTAGAACAGGTTTCAGCCAAATGGGTATCCAGAAATGCAGAAATCACTTTTTAGGCCTAGTAGTGGGAATAATTCACCATTAATGGTGACTTAGTCCACCTTCAATTTTCAATAATTTCGGGATAGGAACTTGTAGCTCTTGGTCTGCACTCCTCTTCTTGACAGGTGTATGGATCTGATTCTACAAAAATTGGGCTGAAAAGGGTCTCCAAGCCTCACTTAGGGCTTTATTGACTTGAATGGAGTTGATGGAACGACAATACCTTTTAACTATTAGAAAATGTGCCTCAAACTGTTGGCTTGAACCTCTATTAAAGACTTGGAATTTTTCCCCTTTGTTGGCCTTAATTGTCTGACTATCACTAAAATCTAGAACCTTGAAACCTTTGTTGCAGGGTTCTAAAAGATCATGACTTGGCGACATTGAGTTGGTCACGGGATCATTGGATTTATGAAATTCAGAACACATTTCGCGGGGTTCGTAAGTTCCATAACTTCCCGACATGGTGATCTTGTTGTCACGAGTTTCAGGAATATCCTAACCTCTGACTGGAGGTTGTGAAGTTTTGGTTTCTCCCGACTTGGTGACATGACCGATGGATGGTGGGACTAGTCTGTGTGGATGGTTCAATGTCAGTCATACAACAGTGACATGGATGTCACATGGATGTTGGGGAACACATGGGTCAAGCCGATAAGTTGTAAAGAGGATATTGGTGGGACTTTCTTTCATCAGAGGGAGATGATATGTTGTCTCCCTGATATGGCGATGGATGACTCGCTGACCCATGGAGAATGCTATGGTGGGACCCAATTGGTGGCATGTGTATGCAGATGGTGATTATTGATTGGATGATTGTACAATTGACATCCTTGTTGTGAATTGTGTGCCAGTCATTAGTGTGAACGCGGGAAGCTCGCCTAGGAACAGACATTGGAACAACTACTCCAACGACAAAATTAAATGAATATTTGACCTTCATGATGGTGGCACGATTTGTAGAGGTGATCAAGATCAATTTAGATTAGATGAACAGCAGGATGCATTGAATGTAAATTCAAATTCTCTATATTGAAATTAAATGGTGTGCTGCTCGATGAAGAAGGTGGTTGAGTGGTTTTACATTGTATGCTTTTACAAGAATTGTAATAGAGTGTGAGGTGAATAGTAGTCTGTGAGTGAGGTCAACTAAGGAGATTGTATTTTGTTGTTGTGAGTTAACATCTGAGAGAAGTTTGTAACTCTGTATGTAATCTATTTACTGTAATACAAATTGACTTTACTTGGTGTGTAGGTTTTTCTCCTATAAGGGTTTTCCCATGTATATCTGGTGTTATCTTTGTATGTTATATTTTTTCTCTCCTTTTTCTCTATAAATGTGCATCTCAATGTATGTAACTTGTTAAAATGAATGGTTTTTCTACACTCTTTCCTATGGATTTTGCATTAGGAATGTGTTTTTGCACCGTCACTTTCCTTACAAGTGGTATCAGAGCCTAGCTAGTTGTGTTATCCTTGTGAGTAGAGCTAGTTTTTTGTGGTAATCCTATTTAGTGGGAGTCTTGCAAAAGAAGAACTAATTGTCTTGTTTAAAGTTTGAGATGGCAAGTACATTAGGTAGAGTAGAAATTGAAAAGTTAAATGGTGGAAATTTTGAGTTGTGGAAACTCAAAATGGAAGATTTATTGGTGGATAGAGACCTTTGGATTGTTGTGTCTAGAACTATGCCACAAGGTATGAAGCAAGAAGATTAGGACCTCGTAGATAGAAAATTTAGAGGGTTGATAAGACTTTGTCTAGCCAATTTTGTACTCCTAAACGTCCATCAGGAGAAGACTACATCTTCATTATGGAAGAAACTTGGTGACATTTATCAGGGAAAGTCTCTAGTGAATAAGTTATTCCTGAGGAAGAATTTATACTCCTTCAAGATGGAAGAAGGTACATCTGTAGCAGACCATTTGAATTCATTTAATATGATTGTTGCTCAATTGGAATATGTGGGTGTCAAGATAGAGGAGGATCATTGTATGCTTATGTTATGCTCCTTACCCAACACTTGGGACCATCTGGTAATGGCTATTGGAACTACAAAAACCGTTGGAATCAAGGAACACTGACAGGGGGGATGAATCAGTGTTCTACAAAATTTAACTTTATTAACTTGATCTTTAAACCACTTATAGCATTGAACCAAAAGAAAGATGCAAGAACCAAAGGAAATCAACCACAACACCATAACACAAGGATTTTTTACATGGAAACCTTGTTAGGGGAAAAACCACAGTGGAGGTTAATCCACAAGATGAGTATACTCAAAATAAATGTTTACAAATGGGGAATGCACATGCATCCAGGCACATTGCCTAGAGCTCACTGCTCAAATACATAAAGCTTACTACCCAAAAGAAGACTCACTGTGTTATAGTCACCTATAGAAAATTGGAGTGGATGAACTATGAGATAGCATCTGCTAATGCCTGATTATAGTTTTGATTAAGCACATTGACAGTATTCTTCACATTCTATCTAATTTTTCTCTTGAAACTCTATCTGCTTTAATTTGAATCACAAATCTTTGTTCTCCTCAAGTGAAACTATGCACAATCGATCTATAATCCTTCTAACTCTTGCATCATCTACCAAAATTATATGAATAATTGATTATATATATATCCGCAACTAGAGATTAGAACAATTGCATGTTGGCTTTAACAAAATATGAAACGTGTACAAATTGTTGGCCCAATCCATAAACAATTATCAATGTGAACCAAACAATGTCATCCAAAACATAGTAAGGACCCAAAACAACATTTCTCAAACATTAAACACCTTAAACAATTATGCCTCGAATATCTACTACATGCTACACTTATCTAGTCAACCTTTCTACACTGTTAGACTGAAAATCAATAAACCAGATCTTATAACTTGCACACCAATCAATGCAAGGCCCTATGATTCAAATATAAGATAGTTCATACATCAAAATACCTTCCCTAAGATCCACAACACAAAATGATAATAGGAAATTACATATGAGTCAATGTACACGACTTTGTCGGATGCCATGTTTTAGCTTTGACATATAACACATATCTTCAATCTGACTTCTGGTATATAAGAAAATATTGAGGTGCGGATGGGATTACTGAATAGTATTTCCATCAATGACAACACTAGATGACTTGTGCAATGTCTCTTTCCAACAATTTCCCCCTTTGGCATTGATGGCAACACTTAGTGAAAAAAGACTAATTGTCAGACTCAGTACCAACATGAATACACTGTAATCCTCAAAACTTCAAAAAAAAAAAAATCACAACTCCCCCTAAGATGAATATGACATTTTTCATTGTCCCACACTCCCCCTTTGACATCAATGGAAAAGAAAAGAATCTGCATACCAAAAATCATACAAAACTGTATATGTACAAACATGCTTTTCTAACTTACATGGACTTGAATATGTCTGCAAAGATTTTCTTCAACAAGCTTAAACTAGTGTACCAACCCTTTTTCAGACCCTCCAAAATAGTCATGTGACCACAGAACATGTAGGATTGCATCTCTGTTAACTCAAGATTTTTTGGATCACTAACAACCATAGCATCATGTGCTTCCTTCAATGCACTAAGCATTGTCTCCATTTTAGGACCAATTAGTCCTCTGAGCTCACATACCCTTTCAACAATTTTGTCTTTTTCATGCTTCAAACTTTTAATTTTTTCAAGCACGGATCTGACTTGACCTTCTTGCTTACCCAGAGAAATGGTTAGAGGATCAAAGGTTTGAGAAATATTTGCTAACTATTCCTCATATTCCTTAATTTTCTTCTCAGTGACCTCGGTGAATTTTGACAAGGATAAGCATGACTTGTAGATATTCCCACCCTCAGATAATGCATCTTGAATGTTCTTTTCATAGGTAGCTAATAAGGATTTATCATTAGCAATCATACACTTCAATCTACTGAACCTGTTTGCAACAAATTCATGTTGGACCTTATCCTCAGCTAACTTTTCAAGAGACTCAAAGTGAGTACTTACAGAGTTGATAAGTTTCTTCAGCTAACCAGAGGGAGAATCGGATGAGTCCTTCACATGTGTGGGCATGATCTTCTCCAAGATACTAAATGCAAGACTTGGGAGCTCACTGTCCTCAATTTGATATTCCAATATCTCCTCCCTTGCCTTGGCCTGAGCAAATGATGCTACCTTCATCTTCTGAATAGGAGATAGAGTGCCCAAGTTGATAGTACCTTTAACCAATTTAGGGTCAAACTCCTCCTGTTGTTCTAAAAACTTATTTACTGCCTTTGTAGTGTCTCTTGCTTCCATAGCAACCTCCTTTGCCTCAACCTTATTTTCTTCAACCATAGATTCTTGCTTGGCTTTGGGAATCTTTATTTCTTCAACTAACATATCTTTAGGAACTTTAGTCTCCATGGGAATTTCAGTATCTTGCATATCTAGAGGATTTTGAGTGTCCTCAATTGTGTCTTCTTTCACTTCTTCAATATTATCCTGAATGTCTTGAACTTTTGGATCAAATGAACATCTTCATCATGAGTTTCTTCAGAGAAAAGTTATATTTGTTCTTCAACAGAACTTCCTTAAGAATTTTCTTAGTGTCTTTTTCTACTTCCTCAGTCTGCCTGATCATAAGCTTATTCACCCTTGATTTTCTCTTAAAATCCTTTTTAGTATCATTGAGGATTTTCTTCATTTCTTCTATTGACATTACCATATATAGATTGGCAAGTATGCTTTCTCTCATTCATTCATCTTCAGCTATTGCATTTACTCTCCTCATGTCTAAGACTTCATATAACCCTTTAGGTAACTCTGACATTATTTCTATGAGTCATATTGAAAATATTCAAATATTTTATTGTGGCTTCTTTAAGAGTTCTCTGACCAATACTATCAAAAATTTTATACCATTCAGAAAGTGGTTTGAGATTACCATCCTCAATTAAACCTTTTTCCACTTCCTTTATAGTCATACCTAATCAATCAGTTTTCACCTTTTTCTTTGCTTTTTCTTCACTGGAGGACTTGTCCTTAGAGACTTTTGATGCCTTTGTTCCCTTATGCTTGATTTCTCTTAATTCTTCATCTAATTCAGTTTCTTCATCATCTTCAACAACAACATAGACTCTTGTGCTTTTATCCTTCTTCCTCTTTCCTTCTATTCCGGATGTCTTGACTTGAGCTTTTACTGGGCTTGATTTCTTTGTAGGACTAGATGAGGGTACAGAGCTCCTTGTAGATCTAGATCTAGCAGAGGATGTTTCCAAACTATCTGACTTAGTTCTAGCAAGCTCCCCTTCTTCAACTTGTTCTCTTTTCTTCCTAGCTTCCCTCATTGCTTCAACTAATATGTCAATGGTTTCTACAAAAGCTTCAACTTTCTTTCTCACCTTCCATACTATCATAGGCTTCTTCAGTTGTGCATGCACTTGCATATTCTTCTCTTCCAAGGTACCAAACCTTTCTTCTATTGGATCCGGAGGTTTACTCAACAAGTGTTGGGCATACAACTCCAAAATGTGTTCTTCAACCTCATATCCCATAGGCATTATCCAAATTGTTCTAGGTTCTACTACTTTCCATCAAACACTGATCAATGTCAACCATGAAGCAAATAGTGTCCTTATATTTTTCCACAATAGATTTAGGAATCCTTTCCCTAGCTTTCATTTCACTCTAAAATCTTTTGAAGTAACCCCAGATATCATTTTTCCTTGCTTTTCTATCACCAATTCTATATAAGATGACTCTGATTTGAACAGCTACTGGTCTGTCACCTTCCCATTGCACTTTACCAACTCCTGGAACTTCATTCATGAAGTAGAAGAATAGACATAACAGCAAATTGCCATACTTGAAAAAGTTCTTCTTGTCCTTGATTTTACCAAGGTTTTCAATTAGCTAGCTCTAGAATAACTCACATAAGTCATATTCTACATTTTCCTTGATCATTTGATAAGATGCATAGATTGCAGTACTAGATACAGATTTTTTTCGGCTGGAATGATAGATTTGATATCCAATAACCATAGAAGAAAATATTACATCCAATTCAATGATGTCATTAATTGTCATGGCTCTTTTGTCAAAAGTGCAACTAGTTGCCTCAGTGATTGTTTGGTTCTTCACAACTTTCAATGTGGGCAACCCACCGAATGAATTCAAACCAGTAACAATGCTTATAGCTTCTATTGTGATCTTGAAGGGTTGATTTAACCACATGAACTTGGCATGCACTTGACTTAGTATGTACTAAACCCACTCATTTTTCGTTGAACATGGGAAACTTTACAATTTATGTGAACTTCTCCTCCAAAGTCTTAAATTCAATCCTTACACATATATCTTCTCCCACAATGTGATTTGTGTACAAATTTAACAACTGGGAGCTTCCTAACTCCTCAACATTCACATGAATGTATGCCCTAATATCTTCAATGTGCAAAACACCATATGGAATGGAAGAAAATCCACCTAATGGTGTTGTCTCAATGGATTATAATGGGTTCCATTTGAATTTTGGGTGGGGTCTATCCTTAATATCTACAACCAACAAAGCGGCCATTTCCAAAAATTTCAAGTTCACAAGTTTTGCAAATAAATACCTTTCACCAAATTAGGGTTTGTTCGCCGAATTGCTTTTAGACTTGTATCTCACCAAAATTCAATTTCAGAGCTTTCCAAACTTCTTCTTCTCGAAATGAAATGTGATGGATGAGGAATAGAAGTAACCTTTTATCATTCATATACCTAACTTTTTATCACAATAAATGATTTTTCCCTAGGTCTTCCGAATACCCTATTTTCATGGTCTGTGAAAGAAAATTCTTCTGCAAACCTTTATTTTTGCATAAATTTCCTCCACAAGTGTTCCCAAAACATTTGTAGATAATTAATGCAATCATTGCAATTTTCCACATTCTAGTACCATCTACCAATAGGGGGTAAAAGATTTTCTTGAGAGCTCCCCCTAGGCCAGAGGCCTTAAACTAATTCTCGAAGGAATTTCCAACACCAGATTCTGGTGTGGATTCATTTCCTGCATTAGAAACACTTCTTCACCCATGTCTTCTTCATTTGATTCCTGATCTCATCCGCAGTAACTTTTCCTTGTCCCTTATCATCCTTTTGCATATTTTTCCCTTTGTTTACTGGACCCTTCCTGCTTCTACAGAATCTTGCAATTTGACCAAATTTGTTACAATTATAGCACATGACATTTCTTTGTCCAAACTAGTTATTCCATTGATTTTCTCTTGATCTGCACTGGTTAGCAATATGGCCAAATCTATTGCAGGCATAACATCTGACATTTTTATTGAAAAAGTTGTTTGTCATATTTTTGCATTCAATTGACTTATGACCATACTTATTGCAATTGAAACACTAACCAGAGAATGATGGACCACTTGGATTCATTCTACTTCTACATTGAGCAGCCATATGACCAAATTTATTGCAAACAAAATAGTATCCATTGAACTTTTGAGCATTGGGTTGTCTTACCGGATACCTTCTTGCTTTGTTCATTTGATTTCCTGGCCTAAAATTCCTTTGACCAGATCTGAAGCTTTCTCCTTTCTCATATCCAAGACCTTGCTTGTCACCTCCAATCTTCTGACTTTGAATCAGCTCATCAAGCTTATTTGAGCTAATCTTGAACTTCTCCTTGTATTCATTTGCAGTAGCGAGTTCATCCCTGAGAATGACAATCTATCTTTCAAGCTCTTCTTCATTGTTTCTGGATTGTTGCAATTCAAGCTCCAGCTAACTAAATCCATCATTAATCCTGCTACATTCATCAGATCTTTATTTCAAGGACTAAGTAAGCTTCTCTTCATTCTTTTTCTCTTCAATCTCCTTGGTCATCCTCATCACAATAGATTCCATCTCATACTTTAAGACATGTCTCTAGTGAGTGTTTCACATTCTTCTGTCTTTTCCTTCAAGGCTTGACTTAGGTGTTCATCTTCCAAGCTTTTACTCTCTTTCTACTTGAGTTGATCACAAAGATCCTTTATCTTTTCCCTATACTTATTGATTTGATCTTTCAATGATTGAATGAATTTCTCAACATTCATGAGGCTTGCTTGCAATTCTCAGACTTCAAATTTGGACTGATCAAGATCATATAGTGCCACCAAAATTTGTTGATAAAGACTATCAAATTCCATTGAATCACCTTCCCAAATATTCCCCAAGCTATTAAACTTCTTTTGAGGAACTAGGCTTTGATACCAATTGTTGGAATCAAGGAACACTGAGAGAGGGGTTGAATCAGTGTTCAGCAAAATTTAACTTTATTAACTTGATCTTTAAACCACTTATAGCATTGAACCAAAAGAAATATGCACGAACACAATGCAATCAACCAAAACACCAGAACACAAGGATTTTTACATGGAAACCCTATTAGGGGAAAAACCACAGTGGAGGTTAATCCACAAGATGAGTATACTCAAAATAAGTGTTTACAAATGGGGAATGCACATGCATTTAGGCACACTGCCTAGAGCTCACTACTCAAATACAAAAGTGTAGACACGTCAAATTTGCATTATGCATATTCATCCGCTCAATAAATAAATCAAATGCATCACATCCATTCACCTGGTAAATCAGGTTCTTATCATTTAAATAAATCAAAAGCTCACATCATAGTTTAATTAAATAAATCAAACTTTATTTAATTAAAATCTCAAAAATGCATCTTCCATCCTTTTCTGATTTAAATAAATCAAGTATTTAAATCCTAAAAGTCAAAATCATCTAAACACCATTAAGCTAACCTAATCATCATTAATTTAATCTAACCATGATTAAATGCTAATCTCACCCACTTGCATTCTCTAGATTTGGCCACTTGCACATGAAATTGCATTTAATTGATTTATCAAAATCTTTATTTTCAACTTGGCATAAAGGAAGAATATTCTCCAAGTTTAATTTCCCCCCAAGTGGACATGTACACCAAATAGAGCATTTATGAGGCCTTACATGTCTCTTACATGCCCCCTTCCAAAGTCAAAATCAGCATTTATTGCAAATTTGAATTCAAATTCTCCCTCTCATGGGCACTCTTCCCAAATCTTGCACAACCATTGACCACTCATCACTTGACAAGTGGCCTTATCTTATTGGCTTGATCTTTGTCCCACATTGGTCTCTCTTCAACACTTAGCATTTTGAAAATATTTAAATAAAGGCTTCATCCTCAAGAAAATCCTCCACAATTTCATCCAAAAAGCATATGCAAAGTTACTCTCCTTGAGAACTAATTTTGCTCATCATTTCCATTGCATCATCATTTTAGCTATTGATCAAGGGTTGGGAAAGGGTCACTAGCACATGTGACACCAATTCACTATGGAATAGGTAACTTGTGGGTGATTTCATAATTTTTTTAGTTTATTTCATCCTTTGTTGCACTTTTGAAATATTTGCAAGGTATTTCATAGAGGAATTTTGATAGATTTGTGAAATACTAACAATTTATGAAAGCTCAAAGTAATCTGTATATTTTATCTGAAACATCATCAGTATGGAAAATCATTTGTTGGTAAAGGGTCTGACTTTGCGCATGTTGAAAGCATTTATTTGAAAGTTTAGGCCTTTTCAATATTGCGCTTGCTAATTGTGTAGAGAGTGTGCTGGAAAAGCTCTCTCTATTAGGCGGACTGTCTAACAGGTCACGTGCTTTGTCATGCTTCTACAGCATTTTGTCAAACAGTTTGTGTGCCTTGTCTCTACTTCCATTGGCCTGTGCAGGAAGGTGGGAGGCAGACCCCAACATTGCCAAACAAGACAAGAAGAAGAATCCCAGAGGCTGTGCTGCTTGAAAATTTCTACAGCCATTTTTTAAGAAATGCATTTTTTATCCCATAAATACTGCAGCTAACATTTCTTTAAAGCATTTTGTCAAACAGCTCACATGCCTGACTTTGCATCACATCGTATCCTGCGAATTGAGTTTGCTTGAGAGTTTTTTACATGCCTCTTTAATCCTTGTTTATCATTTATTCAGTCCAATACAGATTTCTTTACACGAATTGAGTTTGCTTGAGACCACGTTACTTTGAGGCATTTTGTCTAACAGTTCACGTGTGTTTTCTGTGCGTCCACATTTAGCATACATTTTATCTAAGGCAGTGTTCGATTCATTGAACTATTCTATCAAACATTTCACACGCCTTGTCCATGCTTTGCAGTAAAATTTTAAACAATTCACGTGTCTTGTATGTGCTTTCACAACTTGCCTTTTATTGAAAGTTTCTGAAGCTTATTCATTCATTTTTTACACATACCAAATGCATTGACTTGAAGACTACAAATTTGTTTTACTCTTTAGTTTCAATATTAAGCTTAATGTCTGCAGGGAGTGTCAGAAGAAATAAATGTGGATCAATATGCCGTCTGTTCCTACGCAACTACATTTTGCCTCTAAGATTTGATGTTTGCTTTTGATATTTTCTATGCCAAAATGTCATGTATAGGCGTGTGAATCTGTAGCTGGCAGTGGCTATCTGTGCCAAGAAGCAAAAAGCCCTGCATGCAATTTATCATAATCACTGTTTCATAAAATAGAAAGGGTGGTTGCTTTGAAGTAATTGCAAAAGTGGCTGCCTTCGAGTAAATTCAAAAAATCAAGTCAAAACCTGGAGATATTCAAAGATTGCATAATTATGATGCTATTCCTTTTTCTGTCATTAAGATCTGTTCAGTCATAAAATCTCTTTGCCAATTCCGAAACATAAATGACTGTCTTAGTTGACTTCATTATTTGACATGTAGGTAGCAAATCTTCATTTCTGTTTTGAATGATATGGCATGATTTAGCAGGTTATGTGCTTCATTGATCGTGTCACCATGTTGACAAATTTTATTTCACCAAATCCTTTTAATTAAAATTTTGATAATTTAAAAAATTGGAGGAAAGGAGGTTTTGTAGGGTTTATTCATTAACTTATTGATGCAATTTATCTTTAAAATGGTGTTTCATCATTACGGTTTCTGTTTTTGGATAGCAAAAATTTGAACTCATGATAAGTGCTTTTTGAAAGGTGTTTATTTTTTATGATTGGTAAAATTCATAAACTTTCAAAAGTTTATCCCATCACCTTAATTAATATGATAGTCAACATATGGGATTAGGATGATACTTTTGAAAGAATTATGCTTTATGGTTGATTCATTTGGCTCAATGTTCTTAGTAAATCCAATCCTCCTTTTATGATCATCCAAATCATTTATCATGTTATTATTTGAGGTTAATGATCAAAATGAATGTAATGTTCTAATTTCTACATGATTTTCTTTTGATAGGTACAAAGGAAAAGCGAAGGCGAAAAGGTACAAAGCGAAGGAGGAGGCTAGCAAACGAAAATGAAAGGAGGAGAATTTTTTTGAAAACTCAAAGTGTTTTTTAACGCTTTAAGTGTTTGATCAACACTACTTCACGAAGTTGTTTATCTTTTCATTTTAGAACATTAATTTTCATTTGGGTCTAAAACGAACAATTTGATTTTCATTGCAAAGGGCTTAAAATGAATCTTAGGACAAACTCACTAGATTTTGTTTGAAGTTAAGAATTGAACAATCAAAACTCACACTTCATTTTGGTGCTTAAAACGAACTCACAATTGCTTTGAAGGCTATAAAATGAACAAGTGCTTGAATTGTGCGATTTTTTCTTTTGAGTGTGTATCCTCTCCCCTTGCGCTTCGTGCGATCTAGGGTGCAAGAGAAACACTCAAAGTGCATATTATTGCTTTGAAACACTTCGATTTGGGCTTAAAAATTGAACATCTTGTGCGAGTGTGAGTAGGGGCATTTTCACGTACATTCTCTTTCCTTGTGCCATCAAAGATCGATCGAGTTACGGATTGTGTCTTTGCTTGCTTTTGTTTATCTTAGAGGGCCTGCCTTGGGGAAAAAGTACTCACCCAAGGGAACGACTCAACCGGTAACACTCTAAAGCCAAGAGTATTTCCAGCCAGATATAAATGTGGGTATTGGTTAAACACCATTATCACGCGGTTGGCTCCGACAAGATGGATCCGAAAGGGGACTCTTGCCATATGGGTCAATCTCCATGAATGGAAAGTCCTTACTAGAACCCATGTGCTAGAATTTTCCAAAATCCTTAATCTATTTGTTGGTGCAAGAATGGTCGTTTTGAAGCCACCCCACACTTTTATGGTCTTTAGTAGAAATGGAAAACATGCCATGGGAGTTTCATGGGTGTTGATGCTTGCCCCACGTAATGAGTCGTGGAGGGGAGCCAATGGGGTCAAGCATCTAACCATTCGCTAAAGATAGGCATAGCTGGACTTGTCCAAGTGGGGATTCAACAAATATTGTCTTACACATCCATAGGGCTTGTAATTGTTCTTTGTTTGAAAACACAATGTTGTATTCGAAAACATTTTGCAAACAAACATTCAACATGATTCTCAAAATTTCAAACCCTCTTGAAGACAAATATCATTGACTCAATCCATATGCTATTGCTTTCCCTTGGGATTCACATCCTTAGAGGTTCCTAAGCATTGGATTATACCTCAATTTGTCTTCTTGAGTAAACAATAGGAAAACCCTTGCCTTAAGTTCATTGAATTTCCACATAAAATATCTTGTGGGGTTTAAAGAAATTAAGACATTGGACATCTTAGTTTGAAACTTTAATCAAAGAGAGTGTTTTTGGTAAAATAAAGCCATTAAACAAAGATAAGCAAAATGAACTTTCATGTGTGTTGAAAACTCCAAATCCCAAAGCAAAAATCATTGAAAATCTGAAAATGAAAGTTCAAATGAAATCAATCCTTAGTTACAAAGGTCTTTAGGAAGAATATGCATGCTCTTCAATACCTAGGTCTAGGAAAACAAAGTGGTCTTTTTAGGTTCATCTAGGGATCAAAACAAATCAAACCTCTTTCATCCATATTTCAAAACATCAAACATCATCTCACAAATCATCTTTTGAAAAACCTTGAAATCATCCTTGAAGTGCTAGGCTTTATGACAAAATCAAGCAAACACCAAAATCATTGAGACCAAGTCCTTGAAAACATTTATCAAAACAAACCTTTGGCTAGGAATGTGTAAATGCATCCTTTTGCATATCCTTAGTCAAAGTCATCCAAATCATCTTGTCTAGCTTAGTGTATGTAGATGAATCCTTCTCCATATACTTAGTGAAACAATCATTTTGTTTTGGTAGGTGTGGGTAGATGAATCCTTCTCCTCACACATATCCAAATCATCATCCTTTGAACACAACTATCCTTTAGATCATTATCAAACATCTTAGGGTCTTTTTGTTCAAAATCAAAATCAAAATCCAAATCAAGATCAAGGACAAAATCTCAAAATCCAAAAATCAAACCAATCAAAAATCCAAAGTCCTAGCATTTCATTCAAGATTTATCAAAAGCCAAAAACATCCATAAAATCCATCTTTAAACATCACCATCACATTTGATCCTAAAAAAGCATCCTATAACTTTCACTTTGGGACATAAAATAGAGATTAATCCAAAGAATCAAGAGATTTCATCTCCCACATTCTCGATTCTTGTTTTATGGTCCAAACTAGATCTCAATACAAGAAGAGTATGGAAGCCAACAAAGAAACACTCGCTTCAAGCAATCTTAAACAAACCAACACAGAAATGAATCCAGAAGAATCAAGCAATCCATTGACCCTCTCATCATCACAAAATCTACAAGAAGAAAATCAAGGGGAGGACCTCACCTTTGGAATGTCTCGCGAAGAAATAGCTGAAATGCTCCAAAATCCGGATAATCATCTAATCATCAACATCATGATGAGACTCAACCCTTCGTTATACATGCTTGAATTGGCAAAACAAGGGGCCAAGTTGCCTTCAGATTTTGATGTGAGTACCATAGTGGAGACATCATTTCCATCAATCTCATCCACCCCTATCACACCCATCATCACATCCAACACGATTCCAAATCCGCCACCACTACCACCAAAACCAAACTTAGCGAGACAATATGAAATTGCGCTAAAGGCTCACCAAGCCTACCAAAAGGCTATCCGACAATATCTAGCCACACAACAAGCAAGAAAAACTCAACAAGCCTCTCAAGCTGCCCAAGCCTCTCGAGCTACCCAACAAACAACAACTGTTGAGAACAAAGATCAAGATCACTCCATCATTGAACACCTTGAAGTTGTGTCTAATCCATCCAATGATCAAATGAATATATGTCAAGAGTCACTTCTCAATCATGATCAAAATACACTGACAATACCCAACAATGATCCAATTCAAGAAATGTCAACATCATTTGATCCTATGGTTGAAGACATTAGAAATCTCTCTATCACAATTGTTGAAAACAATGTTCAAAATCTATCCATCAACAAAGATATTTTCACTTCGTCTGACAAGGCATCGACCAATGATCATGTTGAAAATGTATCTACATCACCTAATGAGGTAGAGGACATATCTCAAGAAATTATTCTAAAGTATGATCAATGTCTTTCACCAAAGTATAGCAATGGTCCTTTCCAAGACATATTGACATCCTTCGACCTCATGATTGTCGATATTGAAGGAATCTTCAACTCGACACCTGATCCAAGGCCACTCAAAGATCATGAAGATATTAAGCCACTTTCCATGCATAATGTCGACATCCAGGAGCCATTTGTAAGCAGTCCATCCTTTGAAACTGACCCATGTCAAGAACCTTATCCAAAGCATGTCGAAAGCAACTCCGAAATCATTCAAGATCAAGAATTTGTATCTTCAAGATACTACAATCATCTAATGGACACTCTCCTATCTATGCAAGATGATCATATCCATACTCCTCCATCTACCCATGAGATTCTTTCTATAGATAGACACATAGATGATCTTCATCTAGAACAAGATTGTGTTACACAAAAAGAGCAGATTATCAATTCCTACGGTCAAAAAGAGTTGTCCAAAATAGTATTAGATATATCCCAAATTCAGATTGAGGACATCATGAATAAAGATATCCATCATTATCCGCTCAACAAAACAAGTCAAATAGAACATCCAAAGTTAGTGGAGCAACAAATTGAAAGAACGTCAACTACGGTGGTCATCTATCAGAGAACACTTATTGAACAAGAGCTCTTGGAACAGGAAAATCAAAGCATGAAGGTACCACTTCCACCATACTAGGGGCAACTTCATCTCAAGCAAATGTCAACATAAGGAGCATGAAGAGTCCTTATGATGAAGCTAGTGTCAATACTACAACCAACCACGTCATGAATCTTCATCCACCCATCACCCCATCCATGAATTGGGACCAACTTCAAAGGAAAAATTTGAATCAAAGTGCGAAGAACGTTATCAAAGAAAAAGAAGCTGAGAAGCATAATGGACAAACCGAATACAAATGGATACCGAAGAATACAAAGAAAGATTATCCCTATCAAACTCCATCAGTCAAAGAAACTATGGGGCAAAATAAAAGAGGGAAAAGTATCCATCAAGAATGTCCACAAAAGAAAAAGAAGGCTTTTCAAGTGACGTACAAAGTGTATCAAGCAGTTGGTCCTAATTACACGCACACTTCCGTATCCACCCATCATTGCTCATCTTCCCAAGTTTGGAGAGTCAAAGGTTCCAAACTGTCAACCAATCCATCTCTTATTCCTAAACACACTCCATCCATGCCTCCACACATAATATCCAATTCTTACATTGACCGTGTATTGGCAACAACCCTTCATCATAAGGATTCAGAAGGCAATCTATCGCGATGTGCACACCAAGACCGAGTTAACTCTAGTATCGACAAAGCAGATCAGGAATCTCAAAAGTTATATTCAAGTGCACATATCTTAGCGAAACAACTTCTTCAGGCAGGATATCGGTGGCACATTTTGACAAAGGAACCTACATCAGCAACACCTTGTGGTTTAGCATGAGCTTTAAATGTTTCACATAAAAATACAAAAAAATCAAAAAAAAGGAGGGAAAACAGTAAAGAGAAAAATCGTCCTCTAGTGAAAACTGCATGGGCGGCACTTTGGGCAAGACCATGATGAAAACCTGGCAAACAGGCGTCATGTGTGGAATCGAGAGCATCTATGTACGCCACTTCAGGTGAAAGCATCTCATCCCATCCATAATAAATCAAGCATTCCATCCATCTTATCCATAATAAATCCATCCATCCATGAACCATTTATCCAATCCATTCGCATCTATCTGCATCCGTCATCTTAGTTATCTTGATCTTAATGAGATTTTGGAGCACACTTTATGCTTGCTTACAGTAAACATCTTGACATGGGTCATTTTCATTGATCCTATCCTATCCTATGTTATCTAAGCCATGAAGCATTATCCAAATGAGCATTCGTTATCCGAACACCTTATCTTATCGAAAGATAATCCATGTCCCTCCATCCATACACTTATCTAAGCATCCATCCATGACATTCCATACATTTCTAGACATTGGGGGTAGGTATTTACATATTGCTTCAGGAATAAATCTTGATCTATATCTTCCTACTCATGTGGCAATCCGAACATTGGAAAACGTGAAATCAAACTGGTCAAAGCACTCGTGAGCAAAAATCTGAATCACTAGCCCATGGCATATTTTGACAAGAACATGTTCTTTATCAAGTCTCCATCTTCAATCGAACATCAATCCAAACAATCGATATCAGTCACATCTAAGTGCATCCTTCAACGTCACATCACATCATTCGAACAACTTTTGTTCCAAACCAAGCTTCAACAATCCTGATCAATCAAATACAATCAAAACATCATCATCAATCCATCATCATCTTGGGGATATCTTTCCCAAATCCTTGTGTTGCTTAACACTATCCTTACATTGCTGTGCATCCTCAACAATGTTATCATTATCAATCATCATCAATCCTGATCAATCCAATCCTTGCATTGTTGTGTATCCTCAACAATGTTATCATCATCATCAATCCATCGACTTGATCGTTCAAACTTAGCTTGGTTTTCAGCAAAATCCCAAATAGAGTACTGATATCATCATTCAAATCCATATCCAAATTGTCAAAATCATGTGAAAATCCAAAAACATCCAAAATATTGAAAAATCCAAAAACACTCAAAAAGCAGAAAACATCAAAAATATTGGAATCTGAACTACATCATCTCTGAGCTTAAACGTAGGCAAGGCTAATCTCTGATCAGCCCCCAAGACATCAAAATCCAAAAAACATTCAAAAAACATCAAAATCCAAAAACATTTGAATCACATCAAAAATCCAAAAACATTCGAAAAACATCAAAATCACAAAAACATTTGAAAAACATCAAAATCAAAAAACATTTGAAAAATCAAAAAAATCAAAACATCGCAAAATCCAAAAACACCAAAAACAGCCTCAAAACATTACAAAACATCAAAAACATCCAAATATTTGAAAAATCCATCCGTCTCATCTCGCTTGCGCCCACAATAATCAAACATCCATAATAAACTGATCATCACCTTCATCCTTTGGCAATGCAAACAGAAACAATCACAACAGTCAGCAAAAGCAAACTTCAATCGTAAAATCAAAATCGAAAGCAACAAATCTTTAAAACAAAATCAAAGTCTCGATCATTTTCAAACATGTCAGTCAACCTTATATCAACAGCCTATCAATCAACTTATCAAACCATCATCATCCTATACAATGCATGTCCTAGGATATATCGTTCCGACAATGGGCATCATTTTGGATATCACTTTGGATTCTTATCCTATCAAAACACATCCCTTTACTAGAAGGTATGAAGAACATTGGCTTGTTTGTGTACTTGATCTTTTTTTTGATTTATCTTATTACTCATTCCAAGGACCTCTCGATGATATCCGAATGAAGGATTTAGAGAGATAGGAATGGGGCAATGATCATATTGTTTTGTCTGGCGTGCTTGTTGGACGTTCTTGTAAAATAACTTGGCTAATACTTGCTTTATTAGATATGTATGGAGGATGTTTCAGATAGCTTGTTGACTATTGCATTGATTGGTTATACCTTTCCGTGTTTTGGTCCGAGATGTTTGAGACTTCTAAAGTGCATCCTAGCAAGGCTTTCGTAGGTCAGGTGTGAACAAGAATACTCCTATCTATTTGTCGAGTCAAAGTCCATCACACTAAGTACAATGCCATCCTAGTCCTTTATACCTTGATGCATCGTGCTTAGGCGTGTTATCAAACATAAAGTAAGTGACCCTTTGAAAATCCAAATCCTTGATAAGCAAACCATCCAATTTTTATCATCCATTCATCATCATCATCTATCATCATCATCTCTAATAAAGTCTCATCAAATCATGGACTTGTTGGATACTCTTGTCATCATCTCATTTTTGCGCTAACATCATCATCACCAATTCATCCATCATGCATCCATAATGCATCCATCGTGCATTCATATCATCTTCATAATATAGATCTGTTAGTCTAAGCATCTCATAAATCATCCATTGCATAATCATAGCATATCACATCATCAATCTCATCCATTTCACAGCATATCATCATTTAAGTTGTTTAGGATAATATAGATTTGTTATTCTAAGCATCTTAAAATCATCTCATTTGCATCATCATCCATAACCATCCATTTTGAACCTCTTTATCGCGAGATCAACCCTCAAATCGAATCTTTTCACTCGATCTCTCGAAGGGGAAATGTACCAGTGTACTTCTTTCCACTGGGGCATCCAAAAAAATCAGAAAATTTTTGAATTTAATTATGAAAGTTTATTCTTTGAACCAACGCAACAAGTACATTGCTTCAAAGAGGGGAAAATGTAGACACGTCAAATTTGCATTATGCATATTCATCCGCTCAATAAATAAATCAAATGCATCACATCCATTCACCTGGTAAATCGGGTTCTTATCATTTAAATAAATCAAAAGCTCACATCATAGTTTAATTAAATAAATCAAACTTTATTTAATTAAAATCTCAAAAATGCATCTTCCATCCTTTTCTGATTTAAATAAATCAAATATTTAAATCCTAAAAGTCAAAATCATCTAAACACCATTAAGCTAACCTAATCATCATTAATTTAATCTAACCATGATTAAATGCTAATCTCACCCACTTGCATTCTCTAGATTTGGCCACTTGCACATGAAATTGCATTTAATTGATTTATCAAAATATTTATTTTCAACTTGGCATAAAGGAAGAATATTCTCCAAGTTTGAATTTCCCCCCAAGTGGACATGTACACCAAACAGAGCATTTATGAGGCCTTACATGTCTCTTACATGCCCCCTTCCAAAGTAAAAATCAGCATTTATTGCAAATTTGAATTCAAATTCTCCCTCTCATGGGCACTCTTCCCAAATCTTGCAAAACCATTGACTACTCACCACTTGACAAGTGTCATCTTCTCATTGGAGGATATTTAGTCCCACATTCACCATCTTGGCCAATCTATCATCAAGAAAATCTATAAAATAAGGCCTTCATTCTCATTCATGGATCCACAATTTTATGCAAGGTTACTCTCTTGGTTTGAAAAATAATCTTGTTCTTCATCTCCATTGTAATACATCATCATTTTAGCTATTAATCAAGGATTGGGAAAGGGTCACTAGCACATGTGACACCAATCCACTATGGAATAGGTAATTTGTTGAGTGTTTTCATTATGCTTGTGGTTTTCTTTTATCTCTTGTTGCATTTTGGAACATTTGCAAGGTATTTCATAGGGTCATGCTTGAGGAATTTGTGATTTACTAACCTTGTATGAAGCTTAGTCTTTTGCAGATTTCAAAAACATGCACCACAAAAAGTATTACTACCCAAAAGAAGACTCACTGTCTTACATTCACATATAGACAACTGGAGTGGATGAACTATGAGATATCATCTACTAATCCCTAATTATAGTTCCAATTAAGCACATTGACAGTATTGTTCACATTTTGTCTTTTTCTACTCTTGAAACTTTGTCTACTTTAATTCAAATCACCAATCTTTGTTCTGCTCAAGTGAAACTATGCACAATCGATCTATAATCCTTCTAACTTTCATATCATATATCAAAATGATATGAATAATCGATTATATATATCCGCAACTAGAGATTAGAACAACTACATGTCGGCTTTAACAAAATATGGAACATGTACAAGCTGTTGGCCCAATCCATAAACAATTATCAATGTGAACCAAACAATGTTGTCCAAAACATAGTAAGGACCCAAAACATGTCTCGAACATGAAACACCTTAAACAATTATGCCTCGAATATCCACAATACGCTACACTTATCTAGTCGGTCTTTCTACACCGTTAGACTGAAAATCAATAAACCAGATCTTCTAAATTGCACACCAATCAAAGATAAGATAGTTCATACATCAAAATACCTTCCCTAAGATCCACAACACAAAATGCTAACAAGAAATTACATATGAGTCAATGTACACAACTCTATTGGATGCCCTGTTTTAGCTTTGATAGATAACACATATCTTCAATCTGACTTCTGGTATAAGCAAATACTGAGGTGCGGATGGGATTACTAACTAGGGTTTCCATCAATGACAACACCAGATGACTTGTACAGTGTCTCTTTCCAACAACAACTACTTTCAAGATGGAAGATTTGATTGTCTCGCTATTGTCAAAAGAAATGTGGAGGAAGTCTTTTGAGATGGCCAAGGAGGCTCTTGTTGTTCAAGGTAGATCAAGGGAGAGAGGCAAGAAGAAAGACAGGAAGTTTAAACCCAAATTTGAAGGGAGATCAAAGTCTCCTAGTAATAATTCCAAGGTGAAATGCCAGAATTGTGGGCAGACTGGTCATATCCAAAAGTATTGTAAGGAGGAGAAAAAGAAGAAGAAGAATAACTCTTCATAAAATGACTCTTCTCAAAGTGATGCAGATGCTTTCATTGCAGCCTGGTGACTCAGGAATCTAATGATGTCTGGCTAATTAACTCAGGTACATCTTTTCACATGAAATCTCACAAATATTGGTTCACTAAGTATGAAAAGGATGTTGGTGGAAAGGTGTACCTAGCAAGTGATTCAACTCTCAAAATTATTGGTCGTGGAAGAGTCAGAATCCAATTCCTTGACAAAGAATCAAAGGGATTGATGGTGTACTACACATACCAAGTTTGGCTCGTAACCTGATTTATGTCGGTAAGCTAAATGATGTTGGTGTGCACGTTTCTTTCTCGAGTGGAGGTTGTAACATGACTAGAGGCTCAATGGTGATGGCTAAGGGTGCATGCATAGGCACTTTGTACAAGCTGGATGCATGTCCTATTCAATGCAACAATGCCTCTATAAAATCAAGCAAATCTACTCATGTAGAGAAGGATAATGAAGTTCCTCTAAGTGAAAACTCATTGGAGGTGAAACTCCCAGCAGAGAAGACCATGTTGTGGCATCATAGACTCGGTCACATAGGAGAGAAAGGCTTAAAAGTATTGAAAAATAAAAATCTTGTTGAAGGGCTTGTTGATTGTAACCTTGAGTTTGATTTTTGTGAACATTGTATTTATGGAAAGCAACATTGTGTTTCATTTTACATGATTCCTCATTAATCTTTTGGTATACTGCATTATGTTCATTCTAATGTATTTGGTCCAGTGAATGTTCCTTTGTTATCGAAGTCTAGATATTATGTTTCTTTTATTGATGATTATTCGAGAAGGGAATTTGTGTACTTTCTTAAGAGTAAATCATAATTGTTCAATCGGTTTAAAGAGTTTAAAAACTTGGTAGAAAATCAAACTAGAAGGAAAATTAAATTATTGAGGATGGATAATGGCAATGATTTATGTTCTATAGATTTTGAAAGGTACTGCAAAGACCATGGGATTAAAAGGCATAAAACTATGCCTTATACTCCACAACATAATGGAGTTGAAAGGTTAAACAAGATGCTAATGGAAAGAGCGAGAAGTATGCTAAGCAGTGCTCGTCTGGAGTAGAATTTTTGGGTTGTGGCTCTGGCTACAACATGTTACTTGGTAAATCATTCACCTTGTTTGGCTCTTGTTAACAAAACACCTTTGGAAGCATGGTCTACTAAGAAGCCCTCTTTGAGACATATTCGTGTCTTTGGCTGTAAGGAATATGCATATGTGCCGAATGAGAAAAGATCAAAGTTGGAGAACAAGGCTGTCAAATGTATCTTCATTGGCTATGGTGTTGGTGTGAAAGGATACAAGCTTTGGAATCTTGTTACTGAGAAGGTTTTGTATAGAAAAAGTGAAATCTTTCATGAGTTGAAGCCTTCAATAGTTGGTCCACAATTAAAGATAGATAAAAAGGAAAAGAAGAGTGATGTATTTGAAAGTCCTTGAACTCCAGAAAAAGAGGAACTACAAAGTGTACCTGAAATTGAGGAGAGTTCTAGTAGCTCTAAGAGTTCTAAAGAAGAAGAAGAAACACAACCTCAGCCTAAGCTTGTGAGGAGGTCTACACATGAAAAGTGTCAACCTGATTGGTATGGATTTTATATGTTGGATTTGAACTGTGCTTGTGCTTTGATTACGAGCACTGATGAGCCTAGGATTGTGAAAGAGGAAAATAATATGTTTGACTCGAATTCTTGGTTGGAAGCCATGAATGAATAAATGGCATCATTGAAGAAGAATGAAACCTAGGATTTGGTACCCCTGCCTGAAGGGTGAAAGAATGTTGGCTATAAATGGGTATTTAAGAAGAAGACTGGTTTGGATGGCAATGTCAAAAATTATAAAGCTCAGTTGGTTGCGAAAGGTTATTCCTAGCTAGTGGGAATTGATTATGGAGAATTTTTTTCTCTAATAGCTAAGCTAACATCTATCAAATCTCTTTTTTCACTTGTAGTTGTGTATGACTTAGAGATTGAGCAAATGGATGTGAAGATGGTGTTTCTTCATGGAGAGTTGGAAGAAGAAATTTATATGTCCCATCCTGAGCACTTTGTTGAAAAAGGTAAAGAAAGCATGGTTTGCAAGTTAAAGAAATCTTTGTATGGTTTGAAGCAATTGTCTAGAATGTGGTACCAAAATTTTGACACCTTTGTGTTGACGTTGGGATTTGTGAGATCAAAATCTGATCATTGTGTTTATTAAAAAACTAAAAATGATCATGTGCTTATTATTACTCTGTACGTGGATGATATGTTGTTCATAGGAAATAGTAAGACTATGATTTCTGATTTAAAATATCAACTGTCTGCAAAGTTCAAAATGAAAGATCTAGGTGTAGTAAGATATATTTTGGCGATGGAAATAAAAAGGGATAGAGGAAGTAGAAAGCTTTGGATCAGTTAGGGTAAGTATATCAACACTTTCCTAGACAGATTTGGGATGACTGATTGCAAACAGCTAGTTGTTCCAGTGTTGCAGGGAATGAAGTTATCTGTTAAAGATTGTCTAAAGTCTCCTACTGAGATGGAGTACATGACTAGGGTACCTTATGCAAGTGCATTTGGCAATTTAATGTACGCAATGGTTTGTACAAGGCCAAACATTGCCCAAGCAATGGGAGTTCTTAGTCGGTTTATGGAAAATCCAAGAAGGCAGCATTAGGATGTTGTGAAGAGAGTTTTCAGATATTTGAAGGGTACCTCATACTTTTCTTTGTGTTATCATGGAAAATTGGTTGGATCACATAGGTATCTTAGCATTCGTGGGTATGTGGATTCTAATTGGGCAGGGGACATTGATAGTAGAAGATCCACCAGTGGATATATCTTCATGCTATTTGGTGGTGCAGTGAGTTGGATGAGTAAGTGGCAAGATGTAGTCACTTTATCTACTACTGGGGTAGAGTATATGACAGCAACACACACCTGCAAAGAATTCATTTGGCTTAGAAATTTGTGTTTAGATACTGGGTTTAATGCAGGACAGATTATGATTTGTTGTGACAGTCAAATTGCTATTTGTTTGATGAAAAATCCAACTTTCCATGTCAAGATGAAGCATATCGATGTTTAGTATCATTTTGTTTGTGATATGGTGGAGGATGGAAAGGTTAATCTGGAAAAGGTGAATACTCTATAGAATTTTGTTGATGTATTGACAGATCCTGTGAGCACATACAAGTATAGGTGGTGTGCTAGTTCAATGGGCCTTGGGGCCTATGACCTTAAATAACTTCATCTTTAGAGGAAGCTAGTAAGTCTTTTTCAAGTGGGAGCTTGTTGGAAAATGTGCCTCAAATTGCTAGCTTCAACCTCTGTTAAAGACTTGGAATTTTTCCCCTTTGTTGGCCTTCTTTGTTTGACTATCGTCGAAATCTAGAACCTTGAAACCTATCATAGAGTTCTGAAATATCATAACTTGGCGACATTGAGTTGGTCATGACATCACTAGATTTCTAAACTTTGAAACACATGTCGCAACGTTCATAAGTTCCATAACTTCCTAACATGGCGATCCTCTTGTTGTCATGGGTTTCAGGAATATCCTAACCTCTTATTGGAGGTTGTGAAGTTTGGGTTTCTCCCGACTTGGCAATATGACCAATGGATGGTGGGACCAGTCTGTGTGGATTGTGACGTCAGTCGTACGGTAGTAACATGGATGTCGCATGGATGTTGGGGACCACATGGGTCGAGTTGATAAGTTGTAAAGAGGATATTGGTGGGACTTTCTTTCATCAGAGGGAGATGATATGTTGTCTCCCCAATATGGTGAGGGATGACTCGCTGACCCATGGAGAATGTCATGGTGGGACCCAATTGGTGGCGTGTGTATGAAAATGGTGATTATCGATTGGATGATCTTGCAATTCACATCCTTGTTTTGAATTGTGTGGCAATCATCAGTGTGAACATGGGAAGCTCACCTGGGAATCAACATTGGAACAACTACTCCAACGACAAAATTAAATGAAGATTTGACCTTCATGATGGCAGCACGATTTGTAGAGGTGATCGAGATCAAATCAGCTCAAATGAACAATAGGATGCATTGAATGTAAATTCAAATTCTCTGTATCGAAATTAAATGGTGTGTGGCTTGATGAAGAAGGTGGTTGACTGGTTTTACATTGTATGCTTTTACAAGCATTGTAACATAGTGTGGGTGAATTGTAGTCTATGAGAGAGGTTCACCCAGTGGATTGTATTTTGTTGTTGTAAGTTGACATCTAAGAGTGATGTTTGTAACTCTGTATGTAATCTATTTAATGTAATACAAAGTGACTTTACTTGGTGTGTTGGTTTTTCTCCCATAAGGGTTTTCCCACGTATATCTGGTGTTATATCTATGTGTGATATTTTTTCTCTCCTTTTGTTCTATGAATGTGCATCTCAATGTATGAAGTTGTTAAAATGAATGTTTTTTGTAGTTCTTTCCTAAGGATTTTGCATTAGGAAGGAGTTTCCACACCGTTGCTTTCCTTACATTAACACCTTTCTCTTTGTCAAATCTACATACAAGACCTGCAAAACACACATGCAAAGAGGGGGAAAAGGGTTAAGGGTTAGAGAATAGGGGTTTTCCTTGGTCAAACCCCAGTTTGGTAATCAAACCCTTGAAAATGAAATGAAATATAAAGAGAATGATGAATGAACAACATACAATGTCACAACTCACCAAAGCCTTGATGTAGAAGTCTGAAGATATTCAAGTAGATGCTCTAATGAAGACTTGATAGTGCTTAGAATGTTTGATAATTTCTTGAGAATGAATTATTAGATCAATGGGGGTCAAAATGAGTAGAAAACCCTTTATTTATTCTTGATTTTACAAAATTTCCCAAAAATAACACATCACAAGCCAACCTTAAGGTTAAGAGAATAATATCCCACCAAAAATTTAAAAGAATTTTGATTTTTGTGCCTAGTGGAACTAAGTCACCCCAGGTGGCGACTTGGTCCCACTAGGGAAATTTTACTAGGTGTTGGGGATTAAAGTGTATTTAATGATGTTTAACAGGATTATTCTCCAAAACACACTTAAGTAAGGCCAGAAAGTGCATTAAGGGGTCATTTAAACATAAGAAAGGGTCAAATTAGTGATGACAAGCCTAGAAAAGCATGAGTTTGTTACAACTCTTTACAACACTTTGAAATAAGGCTTGGTAAGTGATAGAAAGAGGTTATTAAGTGAATTATAATGAAAGGGTTCTAGAAAAGTGTGAAAGTGGGTTACAACACTTCACAACACTTTTACAAGATATCCTAGAATTCTTAATGATTCACAAGGTTCTAAGACCTAATGTGAATGTGTTGACCACATTACAACATTAAATCTAGGAAAAATCAAGCCAAAATCCATAAGGAAGACCCAAATGAGCGTAAAAATGTCCAAGTATACATTTCTATGTGACACAGAACCCTTTCTACATAGGCCTTAGGCTTACATCCTTGCCAATGTTCTAATTCATCATTGACCCCTTATTGTCAGTACCCAGTCATTCAAGTTACATCTTATGCCATCAGAACCCATGAAGTAACCTACCCCTCGTGCCTAGGTTCAAAACATATTTTATTTTGTAAGGTTGACTAATTGACCTTGTTTGGCCTTTACATCCTTTGATTAAAATGTTTTAAGTATGTTGAGGCCTTCTCTTACGTTGTCCTAGGCGGTCCCCTCTTTTAAAACTAACTTTGGGCATGTGCAAATTTATGGTCTTATGATGATTGGCTGATCACCGCAAGTAGATCATAGCCATTCTTCACACCCCCACTTTGTTTTATTTCTCATTTAAATATTCCAACGATCAGGCGGGTGAGCACCACGTGCCTTCTTCATTGGTGGGCCCAACACTTTTGAAAGGACGGTGGGTGATGAATTGGTGTGATTAGTAGTGGTTGTTTAAAGACGTGGCTACATTAGGACCATTCCCCATCTCCCCGTTCTATTTCTTTTTGCATTTAAAAATTATCACAGACAGTGGGTGAATGACATCTGTGTATGGTACCCATATGGTTTTATAGATGGAAAGCTCTATGTTCGGTGAGAATGACGGTCAAGGAGGGGTGGCGTGGGTCAATCCTAACCACTTCCTGCCATCTCGTGGGGGACCCACTTCTACCTCTCGTCTCTTAACGGGGAAGCAAGAGATTTCCATGTTTCATCATTTGAGCTACAAAGGAAACATAAGGGAATGGGGAAATATTAATGAAATGTTTCACCGCATATTGAAAGTGTTAAAGCTTAGGTTAATAAAAGGAATTTCAAAAGCACGTTTTGTAATAGCCAAAGGATCTTTTGATCACAGCCATTGATTGTATCTAAGGATTATGTGTAAAGGTGTGTGGGATTGTGTTAAGACATGCACATATTGAAGGTGGGAGATTTAATCTCAACCTTTCCCTATCTTCCCATTCATAGAAGTTGGACACTGGTAAAGACTCATGGGGGACAAGGGAAGATGACACATGGTTTATTGCTTCAGTAACGAAGAGATGGTGGAGCCTGTGGATTGCTTGCAAGTGGCTCCACATGGCTTGATTGAATTGGATAAAGGAAACGGTTGTGCACAGTCAACTTTTTCAAACTAAGTTGCCTAAATCTAAACCAATCGTTGTTTTATTTTGTTGAAAGATCAATGAATAATATTCAAAGTTGAAGATCAAGGGAAAGTGAGTCATTCTAGCTCGCATGAGTGAGCCATAATGGCAGATAGGACATCGAGCTACCGAATTAAGAGTTGTAAGGTCTTTAAAAAATATTTTAAAGCACAATTGAGGATTGATAAAATCATTCTACATGTCCAGAGGAGCTCGTGCTGTAATTTTCAAGCCAGTTCAACACTGGTGTTAGGGTTTTGATGCTTGCACCAAGCCAGTAAGTTGGTACACTATCCCACCTTTTAAATTATTAAAACTTGCTCAATTATACTATCTCTATCATTCTATCACTATGGTTTTCTTGGTTTTACATTTCTTTTAAGGTTTGATTTTCATTTGAGAACATTTAGTCGGTCCTGCATTGCTATAATTTATGTCAAACCCTTGTTTGAGCTATAGATTTTATTTTGTGTAACTAGAAACCCTAGTTTACAAAACTTTTGAGTCATGGCTCCCAAAACGAGAGTTTCTTCATCAAAGGAGGAAGCCTCTACCCCCAAAAGACTTTTGAGTAATGACTTAGTTGACCAGCTGCCACCCTCAACGAGTGAAAACCCAAGGGTCAAGTGCCTTTTAGGGGTACGCAAGTAGTTGAGGGTTTGGTCAACAAATATTGTACTATCATAGATGCCAAATTTCCCTGCACTGGGTGGGAATTATTCTATGGATGGTTTGGGAATAAGAATTGTGGTGTTACAACTGATAACCCTTGGAACCTCGACTTAGGAAAATTGATTGTTCCAAATATATACCTAGATATTGATCTGTTAAAGGAAATATTTGTCAACTATGACCCAATCACTAGGATTGTGAGGTCCTTTGACTGAATTCACATGGTTAAAGTCACAAAGGAAGAAATTTCTTGTGTTTTCACACTCACTGAGTGGAGTGATGATATGACTAAAACTGATGAAAAGGATCTTAAGGAAGAATATGATAAAACTAAACATGCATTCAAGGTCCATATATTTCCAAAGAATCTAGCAAATATTAATGGTCATAGGGTTACATTGGGATCATTTGATAAAGAGCCCTATCCTATCAATTATTTTATCCCTTACTTCCAAAGAACTTTCTACTCCATTTGGTAGATAATCTACTATGACCTAGTGACTGGAAATCCCATGGCTTGGATGTATATGGAAGCACACATGCAACACCCCCAATATTTCACTATATATGATTATGTAGGGTTTCTTGTAGAGAAAATGAATGAGGGTTTGGTAAATTTGAAAAAGGGTGAGATGGGGGAAAGATTTAGTTGGTGTTCACTACTCATGCACATGTTTCTATTCAAAGGCATGTCTTATTTTGGGAAGAATATGACACTGGATAGGAAGGAGGGTAATGCGGAATTGTATGTCCAGTGTTGGACCACTGTCTGAGATAAGAATTACAGAACATTTGATTATGTGATATTTGAAAATCTATTTTCCTCCAAGTTGAGAAGAGTCTTGGTTGTGAATGTTCCAAGAGTTCCCAAGGTCCTAAATGATTTCTTAAGACCCAAAGATAGGAGGCTTGAATTGGAGGTTAATCACAATTTGGGAGATGTTATCCCTTACCCTACATATATGGTTTTGAGAGTGTATGGTGCCACTATCTCACCTCACTTGTTGCCTAAATATGTACCAAAAAGAATTAGGTTTCTTGAGGTGATGTATCAGTTGGGAAGTGTGGAGAATAAACATTTGTTGGATCAGGGAAAGGGAACTTTCTTCCCCTCATATACATGTTTCTCTGATTTTGTAATTATTAAAGGAGGTTGGAATAAGGTAATTGATATACTTAAAAAATTTCACATGAAAAGAGAAGTGACAAGAGAGTATCATGATCCTAAAGGTTTCATGGCCTGGTTAAAGGAAAGGAACAAGAGTTCCAAGTTTGTGCATATTTTCCAGTTCCTGAAGGATATAATAAGGAACATCTTTTATTTTGTGTAGCAAGACAATAGAAAAGCAAAGTGGATCACTTTTAACAAAATGCAAAGAAAGGAAAAGGAAAAGGATCCTAAATTTGTTGCTCTTGCACAAATCCCCAATATAATGTAGAGAGTGGAATATGTGTTCTAGAACTTTGAAACAATGGTTGCTCACCTTGGAGGTGAAAGAATGATTCAAGAAAAGGAGAAATCCCCCATGGAAGAGGAACATAGTGGAGGAGAAATCCTTGTTATGGAGGAAAATCCTACAAATCAACCTCCTCAAGAATAAAAAATAAAGTTTTTCATAAGGAGGAAGAACAAAGAAAAGAAATATGATGCAGCAATTGCTCCCTCTCAACAAGAGGAGTAAATACCTCTTTCTCCTATGCCACAAATGCCACCACCATCTCCTCATGGCATAGTCGGGCCCAAAATTGCGGATGTTGGTGCCCCATCACAACATGCCTCACCACCAAAAGAGCCACCATTGAAGAAGCAAAAGATTAAACATATAGGTTTTGTGGATTATGATGATAATGAACCTGATGAGGAAATCTGGATATATGAGCATGAAATGCAATAAGGAATGCCTCTTGCACCAATAGTGATTGTGTCACAACAACTGGGTATGAGGTTGAGCAAGGCTAACCTCATGGGATAAACAAATTTGATGATCCCAAGGTGGAAGCTTGCTAAAAATTCATGGATGATAATTCATTTGTAAAGTCACAATATTTCATGGAATTCACCTACAAGGCTAAGAAGGATGAATATGTTAGGGTGCTGCCACAATAGTGGTTTACAATTTCTGGGAGGAACTGATTTTTGCTGAAATCACATATTTTTAGAAAATATAATGAATGAAGCCTTGAAAAGTTCCATTTAAAGAATTCCAATTGAAGAGGGTTTGATCAAACTACCTTAAATCAAACCCCTTTAGATAGAACCCCGCTAGTTTTAAACCATACCTATAACAGAGTCTCCTTTATACCTATCAAAATGTTGATAAAAAACCACTTTTGATTTACCTTTTGGGGGATCAAATGAATTCATTTAAAATTTATTTTTTGCAAGTATGTATTCCTTATTATAAGTTTCCCAAAAAGTATAATTTTAAATAAATTTAATTTGATTATTATATTTATTTTTTATTTCTCGTGAATGTAGGTTTTTCACCGAAAATCAATCTCTATGTTCTACACATGTGGAAAAATAGTAGATTATTAAATATATATATATATATATTAGTGCACTAGATATTGAAGTTCTTGATCCAACAAAGAAAAAAAAATTGAATTTCGATAAATACAAAAAAAGTTACGCATTATAAAGTCGCACTATGTCTAAATTATAATTAATCTGAATTCAAAACTTGATTAAAGAAAAAATATTCAATACAAAACTATCTAACTAAGTGGAAGCACTAGATATCAGAGTTACAAATCTAAATTCGAAAGAATTAGAATTTTATCCTTCATGGAAAAAAAGTTATACATTATACGGTGAGCGTCACTTTTTTAAAATGTTGTTTTCTGAAAAAAACTAGTTTTTGAGGGAGATGGAAAAAGAAGTGCAATCTGATTCCACAATTTTTGAAAAAAATATATTTAAAATCTATAGACAAAATGTCACAAAACTCTAGTTTTCATCATCTTCAAATTCCTCATGGTTTAGCTGCTATAGGTGTCCGAAAGTGAAGATTTAGTTAAAAACAAATATTTCAGTGTCTTGTTTGGCCAAAAATTGTAAACCACTATTGTGGGATCACCCGTTACTACTATAGCTAAACAAAGAAGTCTTCATCTAGATTTGCTAGAGGCAACTATTCAAGCACAGGTCCTGAAAGAAATGAAAGCCAAATTTCATAAAATGACTATAGCAGAAGGAAAAGAATTGGTGAGAATTAGTGTTTTTTTATTGTTACACGAGTGGGATCTAGCCTCTGCTATTGCTTTTGATATGATAAAGAGGTGTGACAAACCACTTTGCAATTTAGAAGAAGAATCTACAATTTCACTACAAGGATCAACTTTTAGTGAGCAATGGGATGCATTATTATATGGTCCATAGCCCCTGGCACAAGGAAGCCTAATATTGCAGAGCCTGCACCAAACTACAAAGAAGGCCTGATAATAAAGAGTGTTAGAGACATCATTTCTTGAGGCAGCACCAATTTCAGTGCATGTTTCCTAGTTCACAAAACCCACAGTGGAGTAGGTAACCACAAAAAAGGAGAAATTCAAGAAGTAGTACAATGACTCAACTAGTTGATTATGGGAAGACTAAACAAGAAAAGATGCAAATGCAAATAGAGATAGAGTTATTGAGGGATAAATTGCAAACTTTGCAACCAAGATAGAAAAAGTAGACTGATGATGCCTCCCCTACTGCTTCACCTAAACTAGCACCTACTGACTATACCCCTACCACAAGTTCCTCATGGGAAATTGTGCCATATAATATGGGAACTGTATCGATTTTGGTGGTAGAGACAAACACATCTGAAGTATGATAGGAAGAGGAAGGTTCTAGCAAGGAGGAGTTGCTTAAGCAACTAAGTGAATACAAAGAAAAATGTGATAATATTAATAGGGAAATATTTGTCAGTAATATGAATATTGTCACAATAGTCTTGGACCACCTAAAAAAGGGAGTTAACAATAGATTAAACAGCATTCATGACAGCGATTCCTGCATGAAGTCTACCATAAATGATTTTGGAAATGATAAGGAGAGAGCTATTCCACTCATGGAGACATGGATCCCTAGGTTGCAAGTGTTGAGGATGATTTCTATTGGAGCCAAGCAAGATACTAACCCCCCTGAGAAGCTTAATCCCACCATTACTATTGTGAATGAGATTTAGGAATTCAAGGGAATTATTGAGCCTTTGGAGGCCAGGATAAGAGAATTGGTTAAAAAATTTCATGAAACACATCATGGTCTCCTCCCATCTATTTTAAAGGATGGTGGTAGCATAAAAACCCTACAGGAGTGGAGAGAGGAAACTAATGATGTCATTCCAGTTCAATTTGCTTCAATTTGTTAGGAACATGATATGGGTACACTAAAGATGAACATGGACATGTTGGCTCATGTAGAGATTGTCCTGGTAGAATTTGATAAGGAAGCCAATCAAGTTGTTACCAAATATTTTCCTTATAGACAAAAGGTTGATAATGTCATGAAATTCAGCTAGCCCACTAAAGATGAATTGCAGGCTTGGAAGAGTGAATATTTGGATGTATTGGAGGATTGAATTGAAATGGTGGGGTGGTGCGTATACTTTTAGTCTTGAAGCCTACAACCATGATAATTAATGGACAAGAGAGAAACAATGCATAGCTTAGCAACATTACAAATTGGGATTTTGTTGAAGTATTGTAAAAAATTATTGTTCTCTCTCTAACATGGAAATTGGTGGCACTAGTGTTGACTTGGATAGGTCAATGCTTATCTCTCTATTGCTTTTTATACTTTTAAAGTTTTGTTGATGGATCCTACATGTGGTTAATACTTTTGGCTCATGAAGAACATATTTTGGAAGTTGTTGCAACTGATGAGAGATACCTTTTGGAAGGCGGGTGTTTCTTCTTCAATATGTGCAAGTAAATTTTGTCTTATATGTTTTCCCCCCATTCGCAATGAGCAAATATAACTACCTCAGGAATGTTGAAATTGAAATTAAAATGTATGCCAAATGAAGATGTGACATTAATTGTAATTTTTCCTGATGCTTGTTTCTCCCATGTTTTCTATAAATGGGAACTCATGGCCAATTACATGGGTCTTTTGATGGTTAAGCAATTTTTGAGCTCATGTATGAGTAATTCTAATAGTTTTAAGCATAGAGAAATAGATCAGTGTTATGTCTTAGGAATGTATTTAGATCTATAATAGGCTTAATTTTTCTACAATAGCAAAGATATATGAATGATAGTTGCAAGTTCCTGGATTAGTTTCTCTCCTCTATAACTAATAACATGTGGAATTCTCATTTATATCTTATCTCTTCTTTCACATGAATATAAATATATTTCAAGATAATATGTCTTAATGAAATTTACAAAAATAATAAAATCCAAATTTTGATTATGTTTCATATCAAAGAACATTTGCTATTTAAATTTAATTAATATTACACAAATAATACTTGTTCCAAGATTTTGTAGATGAATAGCTACATAAGTTTTTTTATAAATTTGTTGTTATATGATGATGTAAATGCAAAAGCGTTTAATTTTGTAATTATCTTTGTTCCAACATATAGTACTTAGTTTCCTTATTTTATAGACTTATTTGTCTTTTAGAGAGAGATGTCTATTTTGTAAAATAAATAATTTATTTATTATATAAAATAAATTGACAAAATTAATATGTGAAAATGATAAAAATCTTACACTATCACTTCTAGGCCAAGATATATGTGCCTAACTTAAATAAAATGTAAGTGTACAGTCTTGTAATGGTGAAAGTTGCATAAGCATGACATTTTCCATTTATTTCTATTCCTATTTGGAGCTAATATATTAATACACATATAGAATGACAAATGACATGATATTGTGTGAATTTGGGCTTATTCTACTAGCCTCTATATCTACTTATATAAAAATGAATATCTCTATACATTTAGCATTACCCTATCTATCATATCTACTTATAAACATGAATATCTCTATACATTTAGCATTACCCTATCTATCATATGTACACACACACACCAATAAATTCATCTTAACAACCTAATTATCATAATTTCTTAAGACTACCTCCATTAAGTTGTTTCCCACCTAGATCTAACCGATATTTTATATAAAAACAAGTCCATAGTTGCAAACTTGTTTACATTTCAAATTTAAATTTAAAAATCCACATTTGTGGAAAATTAGCTTCCTTTATCCTTCTAACTTCAAGTGGAGTTGTTCAAATTGAATTATTCAAATTGGAGTTGTTGTCTTATGGTGAAGATATAAATAGGAATCTCTCCCAAGCTTCAAGTGTTCACATTCGATGATTTGGGGATAAGTCGATCTTGAATGAAGATCTATTTCTTTATGCAAATTAAGGCTTTATTATACCTAGGAATTGTTGAAAATAATTTTTTGAATGGTAATTTTTTTATTAAATTGGCCTAAACTAACATTGGGATTAGACCATAGCAATTTTCTTATATTGAAAAATCAAGAACAAGAAAATTAGAAATTCAAAAATTCAAGATACTTTTCAAATAAAAATTAATTCCACAACTTTCTAGAAAATCATAGAAAATTCACAACTTCCTTATATCGTTAAACTCCCAAAACATTAATTATCAATCCTTGTTAGGATAGGTGACATTATAAATTCTATCCTAAATTAGTTTATGTGTATCCATGTTCTTTGGAAAGTGTTCTAGGTGACATGAGAGATAAAATATTTATTTTTATTTTCCTATGACAAATTTTAATCACATTCAAAGAGGTTGGCCCATTACAGTGGCGATTAAAGAGCATTTTGGAAGGATATTCTTCTTGGGTGTCCAACTTTGTGAGTGGGAACCACTTTAGTGTGCATGTCCTTGAATGTTATTTGCATGTTGGTGCATGTTCTTGCATGAAGCCATCAAAGTCATTAGAGATTTATGGAGCACTCAAGCTTTACCAATTCTGATTGGCTATGGTTTAGGCACCCATGTGATTATTTAATATTTTATGCCATGTTTATGGGTTGTCCACTAAGGGGGTGTGAGTTTCATGTTCTTGCATGAAGCCATCAAAGTCATTGGAGATTTATGGAGAACTCAAGCTTGACCAATTCTGATTAGCTATGGTTTAGGCACCCATGTGATTATTCTAGGTGGTTTTTTGTGTTGTTTTTTTATACCGTTTGTGTTATTCTCTCCCACAAAATTCTATATATTGGAGCCTTGAGATGGTGGTTTGTAATATTTTTTTTGTAGGTTGTCAAAGTGACGAAGTGAACATGTCGTATTATAGAGAGGATTGTTGTATTGATGTACTTCCTTGAATATTAATACAAACATTGGATCTATTTAGGTGTGGAGTTTTTTCCCGCAAGGGTTTCTCTACATATATCTTGTGTCACTTGTGTTTGATGATTTGTGGTATTGCATTTTTTCTTTCATTGTTGCAATTTTCAATCACATTATCTTTCTATGGTAATCTTGGATACATATTTTCAAATTTGCAAACACATTATTAAGTTCTATTGTTGCAAGTTTTTACCTTGAATTTCTAACATTTGGTATCAAAGCTAACAGTTTGGTTAAGAGAGGGACACCTTTCTTTGAGCGTTGAAGGTTTTTTAGTTGTGATGGGATCCTATTCATTGTGGGTTTTGTAGATTTGTGAAGAAAATTTTAAACCAAGTTTCCACCTCTCATTTAGATATTGAGAAGTTCAATTGCACTAGTTACAAGATGTAAAAGTTGAAGATGGAGGATCTCCTTGAAGAGAGAGATTAGTGGTTGGTAGTTTTAAATGAAAAGAAACCAGAATCAACATCTAATGAAGATTGGAAGAAAATAGACAAGAAGGCATGATGAACCATTTATTTGTGTCTTATAGATTTTGTCCTCTTGAATGTTTCAAGAGAATCTACTACATACAATTTTTGGAAGAGGATAGGTGATATTTACCAAACCAAAAGTCTAACTAATCAACTATATCTCAACAAACATTTGTATTCTTTGAAAATGAAGGATGGTGATTCTATTGTAGAGCATTTAAATTCTTTTAATATGATTATAAGTTATATTGCATCTATAGATGTTAATATAGAAGAAGAAGAAGAAGATAAATGTATTTTGATGCTTTGTTATCTACCCAAATCTTGGGAAAATATAATGTTTACCATAAGTGGTGGTGGTATAGAACCAAAGATGGATAGTCTCATTGCAATAATTATTTTAGAAGAGATGAGGAGAAATTCCATGAATATGGGCTCCCAAGATGCCTTGAATGTGTGAGGAAGGTATAAAGAAAAAGGAGGGCCTAAAGGGGACAAGAAGAGAGATTAGTCTAATGGAAGTTATAAAACCCTCAAGAAGAGTAGAGTGAAGTGTTGGAGCTGTGGTAAGAGAGGGCATGTGAAGGAGTGTAGAAACAAGAAATAGAGTTTAGATACTTCCACAAAAAATTCCTCAAAAGATGGTGATTATGATTCTTTGTTTATTTATGCTAACACTATTAGTGATGATGCTTGGCTTATTGATTCAAGTTGCTCCTACCATATGAATCCTCGGAACGAGTGGTTTACTTCATATTCAGCTTATGACGAGGGAGAATTTTTCCTTGGTGATAACAACATGAGGAATATTGATGGTAAGGGAAAGGTAAAGTTATATTTTAGTGATGGGAGGATTAAAACCCTTGATCATGTTTTACAGATTTGAGAATTTACAAGAAATTTACTTTCAGTATCCAATTTCAATGATTCTAGAATGCATGTGGCATTTGACAAGTCTAGTTGTTGGTTGGTAAGATGGAGTTTGGTGATAGCTAAAGGATCTCAAGTTGGGATTTTTTAGGCTTAATGCTTCCACTTTTTATAATTCTACCAATGTAACTAGCACTGAAAATGCATGTATGTTGTGGCACCAAAGATTTGGTCAAACAAGTGAAAAGGGTCTTAAGACTTTTGAATAAAAAGTTGGTTGACAATATTTCTAATTATTCTCTTAGTGAGAATTATTTTTGTGAGTATCGTGTGTTTAGTAAATCGAATAGATCATCATTTCCTAATGGAACTAATAAAGCTAAGAGATTATTAGATATCATTCATTCATGTTTTTGGACCAGTGGATGTTGACTCTTTTAGAAAATCTCATTATTATATTACTTGCATTGATGATATGTCTGTTGAACAAGACAACTAAGGGGGGTTGAATCAGTTGTAACAAATTTGACCTAAAAAAAATTCATCGGACCTTAGATCAATCATAAATCCTTCACTTTGCTAGAATGATTAAAAATTAAGTACAAAGGAAAAAATTGAAAATCAACACACATACACAATAACGCCAAATTTACGTGGAAAACCCAATAAGTGAAAAAACACGGTGAGGACTAGCTCACAATATAAAGAATATCAAAACCAATTACAAAGGCACACTGCCAATATAGGACTAATTGTCTGAATCTAGACTCACTATCCAACAAGGGTTAACCACTCAAAGGGCTCACTACCATAGAGATACAAAGAAGATAGAAGAGATATGTTACAAGGAGAAGACAATCTCAATGCAATAGATATTTCCACCACAATCCACTCAACCACTTGCATACATGCATGAATGATAGAGTACACCTTCAACTCACTACATCTAGAAACTCAACATTTAGAATTCACACTAATCTACCACACTCGCATCACATGCACATTGTTTTGCATCTATCTACTCTATTTATTTGCACTTATCACTTTGTACATCTTTCACCACTAACTCATCATGTATTTATACCATCTTCAACTTTGAAACATATCCAAAGTCGACCATCCGTCATTAGATTTAAATTAGGTCGACATCGAAACATCCTAGGGTGGAATTAGAATGAGGGTGATCCAAACACATGCTTGATGAGGACCCAATTAAGTCCCAACATGCTTCATCAACTTTGAAAGTAATGTTCAACACGAGGTCATCCAAACCAATGTAAAACACATTGACAAATTAAGCATACACAACACTTAACACGATCTTGAATCCTTCCAGACACCAAAATTATCTTCATCACAATCATAATATCTTAACTCTAGAAATGAAAGTCATAAGACTCAACCAAAAATAAATACAGAACAACATTTCTCTTAGACCTTAGCCAGATACATAGAAAACCACAATTCACAACGGTGAACATAACTCGCATTGTATGATGAATAAGAAGCCAAAAATATGGATATAGTAGCTTCCAACAATCATGATCAACATATTCTAAACCACAAAAATGCAGGAGCGAATCCCAGACCAAAACCTTGAGCAACCACTAAACACCTGCAACCTTTCTTCATTACAATTTTCTCAATATCCTCTACATATACATCCAATAACCTACGTCCATGACATCAATGACAACAACAACTAGTTGATAACTAGATAACTATTTGACATCAATGACAACACCTTCATTCTTGTAACAATCTACCCCTTTTTCATTGATGGCAATACATTATGTAAAAAATCATCAAAGACAACACACTAGCTCTTAACACACTTTTCATGATTTTGCTTTATGTTTCTCCCCTTTAGTAGATTTTTTTTTTCACATCTTCCTCATTCCTCATCTCCCCCTTTGACATCAATGGAAAAAGGCGGAGGATATTTTACATTGATTTCCCCTTTGACATTAAAACTAGAATACTCTTTCAATGACAACACATGACACTACTTGCTCCCCGTAAGAGGTAGCCACCAAAACATCAGTCTAGAAGAAAGATAGATCCATAGGCCCACCGGATTGATGCATCTTCATATGCATCTAGTTAAAGAAAGGAGGGGAAATGACCCCTAACTTCTCTCAAAGATACTCAAAAGTATCTTTAGGAAGAGCCTTTGTAAATATATCAACAATTTGATTCTTCATAGGTACATACTCAAGCTTTACTTCATTCTCCACAACCTTCTCTCTTGGTGCAAGAGCACCAATCATTTCAATGTTTTCTCTTTAGTTGTTACATGAGGAATTGATTCTAGGAGTTATATTTTAGGATGTTGGAGTTTTTTGTGTCTAAATAAGGTCTAATGTGACCATTTTTTATGTAATTGGAAACTTTTATGTATTTTGGGTCTATATTGTAAAAGTTGTAAATCATGCTAAAAAGTTGTTAAGGTTGACAAAAGTTGTCAAGGAAGGAGAAATGTCATTTTATTGTTTTAATTCAGGTTCTTAGGTTGAATAAGGTTTGAATGGACCATTTTTAATGTTCTAGGTGAATAGGAGAGTCAATTTGCAAAATAATGCAAAAAGAGCAAAAAATGTTGTCAACAAAATATGCAAAAAGTGTAACTCTTGAACCCCAACGGTCATGGGGGGTTTGAAAGTTAGTTGTAGGGAGTTGAGTTGGTTTGTTCATGATGGGAAAGGTTTAAATAAGTGAATTCCATTGATGTAAGGGTTGGTTGGAGGATTTTGGAGGAAATAACAATCAAGATTTCCCTATTTTCATCAATTCTCTATGTTTTCTTGACATTCCCAGGTCTGTATGGACCCATACTATTGTATTTTGTTTCAAATTTGTTAGAAACTTGTGGAGGATGGTTCTATATTATATTTTAATCCATTTGGGAGGATTTTCATTGAGTAAAACTCATTTTATTGTCAAATCTCATAGGATGGTCTGAGTTTGCATAATTAAGGGTTTTTGAAGTTTTAATGGAATTCTGACTCATTCCTCCTATTGTAAACTCTGTGGCTCAGAGGAATGAGTCTTGTAAGTTGGGTTTGGTTTATGGGATGAATATTTTGTGAGTGGAAATAGAATTGGTGAATTTGAGTTGTTGTTCTTGATGAAATTGAGTGGAAAAGTGCATGAAAATGGAGGTTTAAGGCTAGGGTTCGATGAAATATTTGAGGGAAGTAATATTTCTAGAACTTTTAAGCATGTACAAGATAAAATAAGGGTTTTTGAATTGGTTCCAAGGTCTGGGAAGGTTTGTGATATGGTTTTTCAATAAACCCTCATATGAGTAGCTTGAAACAAGGGTTTCTTGAATGGGAATTTGAGAAGGTGTGTCTCTACAAAAAAAGGTAGAGTTGATGGTTTTGGAGGCTTGTGAGTGCTTCCCCATTGGTATCTTGTGTCGGTTACAAGATTAGAGAGGTGTCTCTTTGTAAAATTGGCCTAATTCATGGCCTAGGTCAGCGTAGGAGTCAATAATTGGAACCGGTGTCTCAAAAGAGTGGCATGAGATTATGAGTTATGGTTTAGGATGCTTTGGTGGGTGTTTGAAACAACAAGGATTTGGTTGGTTGAGTGAATTTTGGGTGAGTTTGGTTTAATTTTTTAGGTCTGCAGACCTAGTGTGGAAGGAGAGTGCATTGTGTGGAGAAATGCCCTTGTGAGGGTTTGAAGTTTCAATACTTGTTGAATAGGGTTGGATTTGTGTTGTTTATGTTAGAAGACACCTTGATTTCTATCAGATGGTATTAGAGTATAGTTAGTAGATATTTGAAGGTGACAGGTTGAAGGTTGCAAAGAGGAAGGTTGAAAGATTGTGCAAGGAAAAAGGTGTAATTGGAGGAGTCAAGATGCCTCCTAAGGGAAGCATTGTTGTTAGGAAGATTGATCAATAAGCTAGAGAATTAGAAGCCTTGAAGAATGAGATGGTTGCATTGAAGTCCAAAGATGGGGTTGATATGGATGAGAGTGATTCTGAAGAGGGAGAAACTTCTAATGAAGAGGAAGAGTTGGATCTAGATGATGTGAGGATGTTGAAGTTATTGAAGGTTGTGAAAGGTGATGGACATGGAAAAATGGACTTGCCTATGTATGGAGGAAAACTAGATGGTGAAGAGCTCTTGGATTGGAAAGGGGTCATGGAAAATTATTTTGAAAGTGAGGAGGTAGATTAAGAACACATGGTGAAGAAGGAAAAAACCAAGTTAAAAGGACATGCTTTGCTGTGGTGGAACTTTGTACAAGATGAAAGGCAGAAAAAGGGGAAGACCAAGATCACTTCTTGGGAGAGAATGAAGGAAAAAATAAAAGGTAAGTTCCTTCCTAATGATTACAATGTTTAAATCCTTAAAAAACTTCAAAATCTTAGGCAAAAGGACTTAGATGTGCAAGCATACACTAAGCAGTTCTATATGTTAAGTATAAGAACAAAACATAAGGAAGATGAGGAAGAAAGAGTGGCAAGATATCTTAATGGTCTAAGGTATAATCTAAAAGATGAAATAAGTTTGATGACACCTAAAACAGTGGAAGAATGTTTTCAAATGGCTATAAGGGTAGAAGAGAAAGTGAAGAGGAGACAAGAGAAGGTAACAAGAGGAAGAGGTGGTACTTCTAGGGGCAAAGGTATGTTTTCTACACCAAAAAAATCCAATCAAGAACAAGAAGATGTTGGTAAAGCCAAAGAACAAGTGGTTGAGTCTAGAGATGGATGGAGAGATGGAAGAACAAGTTTTAGGGGTAGAAATAATGTTCAAGGAAGTGGTTCTAATGTATTTTCAGGAAGGTGTTATAATTGCGGTCAGTTTGGACATCCTCTTTTAAGTGTCCTGATAAGTTTGGTGCTACTTCTAGTGGGGGTGAAAGAAGAGGTGGAAAGAGGGTTTAAATTGTGCAAGAAGATGAGGAAAGTGTCAATTCATTCAGTCATAATTGTGTTCCTAAAGTTGGTGAGAGTTTGATGTTGCAAAGAGAACTCTTGAAGGCCTCTAAGGAGAAAGAACAATTGCAAAGGAGAAATCTTTTCAAGACCACCTACAAGAGAAAAGGTAAAGTATGCAAGTTAGTGATAGATTCAGGCTCCACTGATAATATAGTATCAAATGAAATGGTAGATAAGTTGAATTTGGTGAATGTTCCTCATGAAACACCCTATAAGGTGTCATGGTTAAATGATGATCAGTCACTTCTAGTCAATGAGCAGGCTTTAGTTGAATTTCAGATTGGAAGGTACAAGGATAGGGTACTTTGTGATGTTCTACCAATGCAATGTTTCCATTTGTTGCTTAGAAGGCCATGGAGATTTGATAAACATGTTGTTTATGATGGATGGGTTAATACATATTAGATTGAGCATGAGAGGAACACATTTACTTTGCTTCCATTGCAAGAAGAAACTAAAGAGCAGATCAAGAAATCCAAGGTAATCATGATGGGTAATAAGGAGTATGTGAATATTTGGGAAGTCAAGAATGATCAGTTGGCAGCCATGAAAAAGGTTGCAAATGTTAGGGCAGAGGTATTGAAGGTTGATATACAGTTAGAGAAGAGAAATAATGAGAAGAAGAAGATGGAGACTGACCTAGAGAAGGTTAATGGTGAATTGATGAAGCAAGATGGGTTGAGGCAAGATGATGGAATTCTGATTGGAGTAGTGTTGTGTACTATAGTGGTTGCAAAAGTTGAAGGACAGTCAATTCTTGGCAGAGAAAAGACTCCAAGGACTAATAATACAGTGGTGTATAGGTATGAAAGTGAAAGGGCTTTGAGGACAGTGAGTTTGATGCCTAAATTCAAGGCAAAGGAAAGAGTGGGACAAATAGGAAGGCAAGGATAGAGTTATGAAGGTAGGTGTGCTATATTGACAAGGATAATGGTAGTTGATACAGATCTTATATCAGTCTCAAATGGAAAAGAGGTTAAAAGATGTGCAACAAAGCAAGAGAAGCCATATCAAATTGGCCATGAACTTAAGAATGGTAATCATAAAGCATATTTTCTAAATTTACCAGTCAAGGTGTCTTTTGCAGGTCAAGGGAATGAAGTTTTCAAAGGAGGAGCAGTGGAAGATCGGTTTCCAAGAGACATGGAAACCTTTTTAGGCGGTGTGTATGGTGCAAGAGCACCAATCATTTCAATGTTTTCTCTTTAGTTGTTACATGAAGAGTTGATTCTAGGAGTTAGAGTCTAGGATGTTGGAGTGTTTGAGTCTAAATAAGGTCTAATGTGACCATTTTTTATGTAATTTGCAACTTTGGTGTCTTTTGGGTCTATATTGTAAAAGTTGTAAATCATGCTGAAAATTTGTTAAGGTTGACAAAAATTTTCAAGGAAGGATAAATGGCATTTTCTTGTGTTAAGTGAGGTTCTTAGGTTGAATAAGGTTTGAATGGACCATTTGTAATGTTCTAGGTGAATAGGAGATTCAATGAGTTGAGTCAATTTTTTCATGATGGGAAAGGTTTAAATAAGTGAATTCCATCGATGTAAGGGTTGGTTGGAGGATTTTGGAGGAAATAACAATAAAGATTTCCCTATTTTCATTAATTCTCTGTGTTTTCTTGACATTCCCAAGTCTATACAGACCCATACAGTTGTATTTTTTTCAAAATTGTTAGGAACTTATGGAGAACAGTTCTATCTTTCATTTTCATCCATTTGGGAGGAGTTTCATTGAGTAAAATTCATTTTATTGTCAAATCTCAAAGGACAGTTTGAGTTTGCAAAATTAAGGGTTTTTGAAGTTTTAATGGAATTCTAACTCATTTCTCCTATTGTAAACTCTTTGGCTCAGAGGAATGAGTCTTGTAAGTTGGGTTTGGTTGCTAGGATGAAGATTTTGTGAGGGGAAATAGAATTAGTGAAGTTGAGTTGTTCTTGATGAAATTGAGTAGAAAAGTGCATGAAAATGGAGGTTTAAGGCTACGGTTCAATGAAATCTTTGAGGGAAGTGATATTTCTGGAACTTTTAAGCATGTATAGGCTAAAATAAGGGTTTTTGAATTGGTTCCAAGGTCTGGGAAGGTTTGTGATATGGTTTATCAATAAACCCTCATATGAATAGCTTGAAACAAGGGTTTCTTGAATAGGCATTTGAGAAGGTGTGTCTCTACAAAAAAATGGTGGATTTGATGGTTTTGGAGGTTGTTGAGTGTTTCCCCATTGGTTTCTTGGATTGGTTGCAAGATTAGAGAGATATCTCTTTGTAAAATTGGCCTAATTCATGGCCTAGGTCAGCGTAGGTGTCAATAATTGGAACAGGTGTCTCAAAAGAGTGGTATGAGATTCTGAGTTATGTTTTAGGATGCTTTGGTGGGTGTCTGAAACAACAAGGATTTTGTTGGTTGAGTGAATTTTGGGTGAGTTTGGTTTAAGTTTTTAGGTCTGCAGACCTAGTGTGGAAGGAGAGTGCATTGTGTGGAGAAATGCCCTTGTGAGGGTTTGAAGTTTCAATACTTGTTGAATAGGGTTGGATTTGTGTTGTTTGTGTTGGAAGACACCTTGATTTCTATCATCTCTTAAGAAGTGATACCTAATAGATATATGTTTTGTCCTCAAGTGCATCACTGGATTCTTTGAAATGTTAATTGCACTTGTATTATCACAGAAGAGAAAAATAGGATCATCATACACTACTTTGATATCTTTCAATGTCGATTTCATCCATGAAACTTGTGTACAGAAAGATGAAACAGCAATATACTCAGCTTCAGCAGTAGATAAGGAAATTGAATCTTTCTTTTTACTCAACCATGCCACCAATCTGCAACTAAGAAAGAATGCACCACCACTTGTACTTTTTTTGTCATCTACACATCCAACCCAATTTGCATCTATATAAGCACTTAGTGTGAAGTTAGTATCCCTAGGATACCATAAGCCATAATTTTGAGTGCCATTCAAATATCTTAATATTGTTTTAACAGTAGCAACATGTGATTCCTTAGGATCTTCTTGAAATCTAACCACAAGACATACAGAATGCATAATATTCAGTCTAGTAGTAGTCAAATACAACAGTCCACCAACCATAGATCTATATTTTCTCTTATCATCCTTAGGTGAATCATCATATTTACCTAATTTGCAACCAATCATCGGGTGTGTGCAAGAAGTTGAATCCACTATTTGGCCAAAAAGTGGGTGTTTTCCCTAATTTTCAGAATTTATCACATTTGACCTTAAAATTTGAAGCACTTAGAGATGGAATCTTGATAAAATTCACTATCATAAAATGTAGTACTTAGAGTCTAGTTTCCAAATATATAATTTATTTCAATACCCAGATGATAAAAATTGATTTTCAACGGGCATTTCTAAAAACCGTATTTTAAAAGTCACTTTTTTTACCATACCATGCATGTGTACATCATCCATATTTTGACCTAAATAATCATATTTTTCTAAATCCTTTTGGGAAAATATTTGTAACTCACTGAAGCACATTTTCGATATTTTTTTGTATTTTTTTATTAAATTTTTTTGTTAAATTTTTATTGGCCATATTTGTTGTTTTGAAAAATCATTGTGTACGTCACACATAAGATGACCTAAAATTATCATTTTTAATTTTTATTTTTCAAATTGAAAAGAATTGTCTGAAGTACGTTTTGGTGCAATTCGTTTTACAAAAAATATTTTAATAAAAAATTATTAAAATACTAAAAACCCTTGATAATTCAAGTTTATGGACCAGTTTCATCAAAAATTAATTGAAAAATAGAAAAAATAATCAAATTGTAAAAACAAATACATATTTGGAATCTACACTCTCATCTACAATGGGTTTTAATTTTGTCAAAAAATTCTGCAAAATAGGTCTTCAGACATATGTCGAAAGTCACTATTTTCCTATGATATTGACATGACCTTCAAGTTGCAGGTCAAACTAGGTCCAAAGCTTAAGTTCGGGTCCCCAAGCCATTTCCCGAACCGAAAAACAAGCCAAAAACCCGACCAAAAATTCATATTTTAAAAAATGGGATCTTTTTTTAAAACGAGATCTTGTTTCATAAAAAACAATTTTTTTATGGTTCTACAAAACAAGATCCCATTTTGAAAATTGCCAAAAACGAAAATTTTCCAAAAATGGAAAGTTTTCAAAACGGGATCCCATCTTGAAAAAATTGCTGAAAATGGAAATTTTTCAAAATTGAAAGTTTAAAATGGAAAGTTTTCAAAATAGGATCCCATTTTGAAAACTTTCCATTTTGAAAATTTTGTTTTTGGAAAATTTTCAAAATGAGATCCCATTTTGAAAATTTTCTAAAAATGGATTTTTTTTTAAATGGGATCCTGTTTAGAATTTAGGCTCAGGATCCCAAAGCTAAATGGGATCTCCTTTATTAAAAAGTGATCCTTTTTTTTGTAAGTCGATTTTGTTTTTTTGCCTAAGGCAAAAAATTCCATGTTTCGTGGACTCATCTTCTTGCATTTACCCCACCATAGGAGTGCATACTAGTTTGGAACCATCTATCCTAAACTTCTTCAACATCTCTTTCACATACTTAGACTGTGAAATAATAATCCATTTCTTTGTTTGATTAATTTGTAGCCCAAGAAAGAAATTCATCTCTCCAAACATAGAAATCTCAAATTCTTTTTGCATTTATTCCGCAAACATCTTACACATGGTTTCATTTCCTCCAAAAATAATGTCATCAACATATACAACCACAATCAATATTTTGTCATTTTCAATTTTAAAATGCATATTACTCTATGTCATACTTTTTATTGAAACCTTGTTGAATCAAGTACCTATCTAACCTTGCATACCAAGCTCTAAGAGTTTACTTCAATCCATATAAAGCTTTCTTCAACATGTAGACCATATCTAGTTGATCTAGCAACTGAAATCCTTTTGGTTGTTCCATGTAGACCTCTTCTTCCAACTCACCATTCAAAAATGTAGACTTAACATCCATTTGATCTAGACCTTGAAATCTTTCTGAGCAACAAATGCTAAGAACATCCTGATAGCTTCCATTCTTGCCACCGGAGCAAAAGTCTCTTGAAAATATATGCCTTCTACTTGTGAGTAGCCCTTACACACAAGCCTTGCTTTATTTCTGACCACTTCTCCATTCTCATTCAACTTATTTATGAATACCCACTTTGATCCAATAATGTTTTTGTCTACTGATCTAGGGACCAATTCCCAAGTTTTATTCTTGTCAATTTTCATAGTTCTTCTTTCATAGCTTCCATCCAATGCTCATCTTTACTTGCTTCACTTACAATCTTTGGTTCAATCTCATAAAGTAAACATAGATTTATCTCACTAGCAGCAGCTTTGCTTCTTGTCATTACTCATTTTGTCTTGTCTCCAATGATCTTATTTTCTAAATGATTTTTTTGCACATACTTAAGTGTCTTAGGGGACAACACCGGAGCTTCTTCTTCTTCTTCATTTTGTTCCTCTTTCACATCCTTCTCCTATTCTTCCACAACTTCTTCAATCCTTACGTAGTCAAGTTCATCAAATACATATCCATCAACATCAATTGAATTCTTCATTTCTTCATCAACCTTGACATTTTTGCTTTCCACAATCTTTCTCAGTCTTTTATTGAAGCATCTATAAGCTTTTCTTTTAGTAGAATATCCAAGAAAAATACCTTCATCACTTCTAGCATCAAACTTCCCTAAATTTTCTTCATCTCGTCTAATATAACATTTTCTTCCAAATACCTTGAAATACTTAAGAGTAGGAATTCTTCCACACCATAGCTCATAAGGGTTCTTTGTACTATTTTCTCCTTCTTGAACTCGATTAAATACATAAACAATAGTATGAATAGCTTCTCTCCAAAAAACTTCTAGTAGACTAGAGCCTCAGTAATCACTGATCTAGAAGCTTCTTGAATTGTTTTGTTCTTCCTTTCGACAACTCCATTCTATTGAGGAGTTCTTGGAGAAGATAACTTTCTTTATTCCATCAGCTTCACAAAACATATTAAACTCATGGGAGGTGAATTCACCACCTCTCTTAGACCTTAAGAATTTTACCTTAAATTTACTTCATTCTCAACCATAGCTTTTAATGTCTTGAATTTATCTAATGCATCGGATTTTTCTCTAAGAAATGTAATCCATGTATACCTAGAGTGATCATTAATCAAAAGCATAAAGTACCTTTCACCTTCTAGACTTATCACTCTTGTAGGACCATAGAGATCTGTATGAGTTAAATCCAGTAGTTCAATAGTAGATTTTTCCTTTGATCTAAAGTTGCTTCTTGCTTGCCTCCCAAATTGAAAATTCCTACAAATAGAATTAATAGGCTTTGTAATCCTTGGTAAATCTCGCATGGCCTGTACTACACTAATCCTTGCCAGATTTTCAAAATTCATGACACATTCTTTGATGCCATAGCCAACTATCATTAATCTAAGTCATAAAGAATCATCCATCAGCACCCTTAAGTTAATATATATTTCCTTTCAAAGATTTATTTCCTGCTATAATCATTGTTCCGGAGTCTTTCCTGGTTTCACATCTCTCATCCTTAAATACAAGATTATATACTTTACTGCACATTTGTCCAACACTCAAAATATTATGCATTAAGCCTTTAACATAGTAGACATCATTAGTATTATACTTTCCATCAAAACTTATTGAACCTATCCCACAAACTTTAGCACCAGTATCATCTCCAAACATAACTAAGCCTCCATCATATTTTTCAAGTTTAACAAACTTACTCTTATCACCGGTCATGTGATGTGAACAACCACTGTCAACAACCCAATAGTTCTTTTCATTTTTAGCATGTAGGGTAGAGATTAAAGTACCTTCACTTTTCTCCTTCTCCAGAGAGCATTCCTTCACCTATTTTTTAGAATTAGCAAAAGTAGGTTCATCTTTTATAGCCAAGAACAAGCATACATTGTCATTAGGATCTCCATAATCAGATTCCTCATCAGAAATACTAGCATGATCCTCATTCACATAATATGCTATGTTGATCTTCTTTCCTTTTTTTTTCTTTGTTAAATATTTGTTTATTCCTCTTAGCTCTTTTTGGACATCTTGTGTTTTGGTTTTTGGCCTTTAGCCTTACCCTTTACCCCTTATCATTTCCCCTTTGGTAAAAAGTAAGTCTTACCTTCGATCACTAAAGTATCGAGGAGGATTTTCAAGTTTTTTCTAAGTCTTGGTTTGTTGAACTTTGGTGATTAGGTTTTCCTCTTGCCTCTTCCATCTTCTTTCCCTTTCTTTCTAGTAGGTTTTAGGTGTCATCCTTCGGCCTTACCTTGGTGTAAAGTGGGTTGGCTATATTCTTGGGCATGTTTTATAAGTTATGCCTAAATTATAAAGGAAAATCTTGTATATTTTTTTGGATTTCTTGCTTCTCTTTGCATAGCAAAAGGGATCCTTTTAGAATAATAGAGATTATAGAGTTCCTTCTACAATTCTTTGTTTCACTTTGTATGAATGATTTGATGTTGTAGGTTTGATCTCATGTTTTGAATCCTTTTTATTTCTCATTTGTACAATTTGGAGCAAGGATTTCATGTCAATACATCTTATATATGTTGTGTTGAATGGTTTCAATAGGTTGTAGTTGTGAAAATCCCTATTTTTCCTTCAAAGAACTTTGAATCCAATTCTTCTTATAAATTACTTGTGTTTTGCATGTTTAAAGTTGAGTTGTGAAAACAAAAAAAAAGAGAATCAATTGGGTGGAGAGATGAAAGTCTTATTTGAAAACCCAAAAAAAAATTGTAACAAACTTGTCCAAAGAAACATATACATTGTCTAATGAGAAAGACACTCTAAAATTTGAGAAAAAAGTCACTCCAACAACACATAAAATTATTCAATATATTGAAAACTCTATCCAAGAAACGTTGATAATAAGGTCAGGGCCTAGTTTTTTCTCTTCTTTTCCAAAAATTGAGAAATTTGCACACTAGTGTCCAATTTGGCCTAGAAAATGTGTCTCTTCCTAGTACATTGATGTATTGGAAATAGATGATAAGGAAAAAGAAAAATCAGATCTAAGTGTAGAAAAAGAGAATTAGATCTTTGTTGTCCAGCCAAGACACATTTTCCTATCCCAAATGGACACTAGCTTTCCCTCACACCCAACACTTCCTTGTTCATCCTTTCCCTATAATGGCAAGAATGTTAATGTAACATAAAATTAAAATGCATGTAACCAATTCATTCAAAATATGAAAATACACTTTCAAAAGAAAGTTTCAAAATTACCCTTTCTTCCACTTTCTTCCTCTGAAGGAGCCAGGGACAATGTGTTTTCCAACACTACAAATAATGTGAACTTTTTTTTGTTGTAATCAGATAAAGATAATTAAATTCTATTTTTATTGTACCAAATATTTTTTCCAAACTTTGAAGGTGGGCTTCATTACATTCTTGGTGTGTAGGAAACAAAAAGTTTTCACAAGGAAATAATTGACAGGGGATAGTGTGTTTTCCAACATTGCAAATAATGTGAGCATTTTTGTGTTTCAATTAGATGAAGATAGTGAGATTACATTCTCACCCTACCAAAGAATTATTCAAAAATTTGAAGGTGGACTTTATTACATTCTTGGTGCGTAGGAAACAAAAACTTCTCAGAAGGAAATAACAAACAAACGATAGTGTGTTTTCCAACACTACAAATAATGTGAGCATTTTTTTTGTTGCAATCAAATGAAGATAGTGAAATTCCACTTTTACTATTAAAAATAGCATCTAACACCATTATTCATTTGGAAGTATCCATGATGAGAAAAATATTTTCCCACATAGATACATACACATAACATTTATTGTTATACTATATTGAATACCATGTATACAATTAGTCTATTCAATACCATTGACTTTTGTAGTGTCAGAAAAAGTATGATCCCTTTTTGCAAACTTAATTTTGGAATAATTAATAATAAAATGAGCCTAATGTTGCCTTACTTTAGTGTTGTAATATGTTTTTCATATATTCACATTAAGTTTAGGGACCTTTTTAATAAAATAGACTTAATTGTGCCTTATTTAGGGTGTTGTAAGGTGTATGTTTACAATTTCACACTAATCTAGGGCTTTATTAATTAATTGAGGTTAATTTTCCTTAATTGGCCCCTTTTATTTCAAACCCAAGCCTAATTAAATGCATATTCTAAGGGATAAAACCCAACATTCATAAATTTAATTTCATAATACATAATTTTGGAAGATGTGTGTCCTAGGTAAGTGACCTAGGACCTATTTTCCATAGGGTGAATGGGTCCTCACTTAGTCCTATTACCCTATTTGAATAACATGTCACCTTGTATAATGTGTTTCTTAGGTGAGTGACCTGTGACCCATTCGCCCTATGGAAAATGGGTCCTCACTTAGACCTATCACCCCTCTTTGAAATATGATTTTGGCAGAATTTTAATGATTTTAAATCCACAATTCAATGTCATTTGTGATATTTGAATTTTGAGAATTAATGTTAAGATATGTATAAATACAAGGTTATTTCACTATGTTTCATACTAAGAATCTAAGCTTTCAAGTGTTCAAGTCCTAATAGAAAACTTATGATTAAGAGAGAATTCAATAGAAATTTGTAAGGCATTCAAGGGCATATTTATAGAAGATTATTTCAACAATCAAGATTCCATTTTCCATATCAAAGATGTATTACATCATGCATGTTATTTGAGCTAATGTGTTGATGTAGCACTCAAGATCAATTCAAGAATATCAAAGGCATTTTTCCACATCAAGTTTCATGATCAAGATTTGCATTCATTAAGGCCACTTCATGCAAGTTTGTAGATTTTTTGTCCAAGGTTCAAATATGGATTGGTGAGTCTCGACATTGCATTTTTTCATTCATCATTCCCTTCATGCTTTTATTCATTTGAAGGTTTAATTACCAAAATGGGGTTTGACCAAGGAAAACCCCCATCCACCTAATAAACAACATTTCTCTCTCTTTGATGTGTGATTGTAGGTTTTAGGTTGAAAATGTTTTGGAGAGAAAAATTGAACAAAGTTGCAAGAAAAGTTGTCAAATCATGGAAATTGAGCTATAGGTTTTATTTCCAGCTCTTCAGTAGTGAACAACTAGAATCTGGGAGTGCAAAAATTGAAGAACAAAACCTAAAAACTAATTTTTCAGAGTGCTATCTAGGACTCATTTTCCTTAGGGTTAATGAGTCCTCAGTGAGGTTTTAAAAGGAAACTTTTGTGATAGGTACATTTAATGTAACCCTTTCTAGATCTACCTTTTGACTAGTGGTTGGGTTATATTTAATTTTTGTTCCTTATTTCCATATTATATCTTGCATATTGAATGAATTATCTAATAATAGGTGCATCATACTTAGTCCATTTCATCCACTCACACTTATATTTCATTGTTTCATTTTGGTGAGCCCAAGTTTGGGAATTGTAATTTTCAGATTTTGGAGTCCATTTCCATCCTATATTTAGGTCTTGCATTCATTTTCATTCATTTGTATTGAATTATGTCTCATTTAGGGTGTCTAATTTGCATTCAAATTTGCATCTTATTAAAGTCTTTTAGGATTGCATATTTTGTATTCTTTAAATCTAAAAAATACAAAAAAAATAAGTCATATTACATATCATTTACATATCATTTACATCATAGTAACTTTAATTTGAAAATGGAAACACAATTGCATATTAAATTAGGTGTTCTAGGTTATGATTTTGTCACATTTTGCACTTAAATTTCACATTGAATTCTATAGAAAATCAAACTAAAACTTGTTGTAACAAACTAGAATTAGAAAACCTCTGGAAAACACCTAAAAATTTGTAAAAATCTATTTCAAAACCCTCATATAGGACCCATTCTACCTAGGGAGAATGAGTCCTTGATCAGGATTATAATCTAATTTTTTGGGCATTAAGATATTCATTTTTGCACTTCTGTTTGTTGCTTTCAAATTTTTGTTACTATTTGCAGAGTTTTTTTTCATCAATTTGATCATATCTACCTTAATTTGATAAATTTAGTGCATTGTGTTATTTCAAAATTACATTTACAAGGCTTCATTTTTAGGTTTTTGCATAGTGTAATCAGAAAATTACCTTGTTTAGAATCTGAAAATTGCATTTACACATTGCATTCTAGGTCATTGCATTGCATCTTACCCTACTTTCCATTTTGGGTGTGTACACTAAGTTTGTAAAACTTGTATGAGCTTTACAACTTGGTGTCTTATTAGCAATACTATTGTGAGATGTAGTTTGAGACTCATGTCATCTCACGATACACCATTCTCTGTGGATCTTGGGTTTTATAACTCTCTTTCTAATAGTGTTGATAATAAACCCCTATGGATCATAGCATGCATACGTCATTTCCCATGACTTCCTTACCTACAACCAATGTGCATGATGTTAACAACACCATCCCTACCATGACTAGTTGTAATCAAGCTTTGGTATATACCCAAGGCCAAGGTGGAACTTCAATTCCTCCTACAATACCCATTTCCATTCTTGCATACACTAGTACTCAAGTTACCACAACCATTCAACCTACTAGCAATGTCAATGCTTCCTTAGGTAATTCCACAAGGAATCCTTCTAGCTTTGTGCATTCAAATACCATATCTCCTCAACCATCATCCCTCACAAATTTACAATTCACTTGCCCTCCACATACATACACCACTCCACCTTATAATACCAACAATGATGTTATCATTAACACACTTTTGCAAAATATGTTGGCCCTCCAACAACAAATCTCTACTCTAAATAAAAACAACAATGGTCAACCTTCACAATACATCAAAACCAACCCATTATCCCTAGAGATATTGAGAACAAAAATGCTACAAGGTATAGAAGTTCATATATTTGAGAAATATGGTGGGAAAGGAGATCCTATTAGCCATGTTTCCACTTTTACAACCCTATGTAGTGATTTCATCTTTGAAGATAAACTCGGATAAACTCTTATGTAGATCCTTGAAGGATACTACTTTAGAGTGGTTTGCTCCTTGCCAAATAATTCAATTGGTTCATTCAATGAGCTTATTCATGCCTTTTACAACTACTTCGACATTCACATGGGTCCCAAGATGACCTTAGCTGATTTAATGACATGCAAGAAAAACGATAATGAAAAGGTTATTGATTTCATAGCACACTATCAAATGCTTAATTCACAAATAAGCATTAAGATTCCTGATGGCAACCTTCAATGAATGTTTATTTCCAATTTTCAAAGCAAAATCCAAACCAAAATTGAGATGTTGAAACTCCCATCCTTCACACAGTTATGTATAGCCCTTCATGATTATCAGAATTCAACTTATGGTCTTGATGTGCAAAATCCTCCTAGCCATCTGGAAAATTCTGAATCCACACCTCAAAATAGTTACCAACCTTACAAGAAACAAAATAGGGGCTTTTTACAACTTAATTCCCCTTAACCAAATCAGAAAACTGATAACCAAGTGGCTTCTATAAAGATGACAAATCATTTTTCCTTTGGGGATAGGAATAAAAAATTTACCCCTCTACACGATACCCTTCATAATATCATGATGTAGCTTGTGGAAAAGAACATGCTTTCCCTACCTCCTGTTAGAGCTCCTAATCCTAATAAACCATTACCCATAAACTATAGACCAAATTCTTATTTCCATTACCACCGAAAAAATCGAAATGATATGGAATATTGTAAGCTTCTTAAACATATTTTTCAAGACCTCATTGATTCTAATCATCTTCAAATTGGAGGTGTGAATGATCAAACTAATAAGTTTATAGCTCATCCTAACCAAAATTTACAAATCCCATGCCAAAACATACTATTTCATTTGTCAAAGCTAGTGAAGCAAAGAATGATGTGATGAATGTTGACATGGATGATGAAACTACAAAAGATGAAAATATAAGTGAATCAGTTGAAGTAGTGGAATTTATTGAAGCTCAACCTCGTAAGGGCTCAACCAAAATGCCCCTTGATATCGCTTTCTCACAAAATGACATAATCAAACATGCACCCAATGGTCCTCTTTACAGAGGTGGAAGAAACAACGACAAGCCTACTAATGGGATGTTAATTGATCTCGTTTGTGTAGAGAATGTGATCACTGAAGAATTCCTATTTGTGCATGAAATTTATCAAGATACATATGAAAAACTGAAAGCATGGATCAAAATGCATAATGGTTTTTCTTTCCATGTAATTGGATCAATAAATCTCCCTCTAAAAGTTGGGTTGAAAACATTAAGTGTCTCGTTCACCATCATCCCATAATCGAACCAATTTTTTTTGAAGTTAGGTTATCAATGGCTTCACTCCATGAATTTTGTCCCGTCATTTATGCATAAATGTTTAAATTTTCCCTTTGGCATTGAAATATTTACTATACACCATAGTGGCTTTAATCTTGTGTCTTCCTGAGGTAAATTTTCATTGGATTTCTTTTTAATTGAGCCTATTGAACCTATTAGACCTTGTGAGGACTAATTTTTCAAAGCATATCAAATGTTTAAGGAAAAGTGTACAACATAATTATCCCTTAGAAATATCCCTCAACCCGTGATTGAGCCACCTATCCTTGATGAGCCAATTATTGAACCAAAATCCCTTCCAAATACCCAAAATAAACCTATGAAAAATCCTCCTACCATTTCCAACAAGAGACCATGAAACAACAAAAAAAATCTCGTTGTGCCTCTTAAAATCAAACAAGTTTACAAATCCAAAGAGAAAGTGGTTGAAAAACCTCCTATGGTTCCTTTTGTTCTTCCCCCAAGGGAAGAAAATAATCCTATGGTTGAAAAACCTACTCCTACACAAACCCAAATTAACAAGAGCTTTAAATAAAACCAAAATGCTAGAGAGTGTAGGAGTAGACGTCGTTCTATTGTTTGTATTTTACAAACTAAAGAAGAGAACACAAACATAGAAAATCAAAATTCAAACTTACCTATTTAAGCAATGCATGATGATTCTATACCCTCACCACAACATAAACAAGAATCTTCTATAAACATTTTCATTTGACCTCCTATTGTGATTAATCTAGATGATGACATTGATATTGCAAAGATCGATGAACAAGTGCATAATGAGTTAAATTCATTGTTATCTTCTTCCATGAACTTTAAAAATGATGATAAGAGTTTAAACATGGTACTTATCTTAGTTCAGTATTTTTTGTTGTCCCTTTGGCTAGTTTTCCACCTTTTGGATATATAGATAAAAAATTGAAATGTGCAAAAACCCGCTATAGGTTGACTCACATGTTCCTTTCTAGTCTTTTGCATTGCTTTCTTTTTCATGTTTCTTGATGTGATGGCATGTGCGTAATGTAATCCATCGCACTATTTCGTTTGATACATGTATCTCTCTCTTTTTGTGCATTCCTTTATTTGTATCTACATTCTTCTATATGTTGTAATAATTTTATCCTTTGTACTTGTCTTGTGGTTTCCTTTTGGGGATGATGCAAGGCATCAAGACATTTATGTCTCTTCCATGTTGACCTAAAAGGATTTTTCTTTATTTTCGCTCTCTTTATGTGTCATTCTTCTAGTTCTATGAGTATTTTGGGAATGATAACATTTTCAAGCTCTATATGTTCAACATTATAGCAAAGATATACTGACCCCAAATCCATAGATCTCTTATGTGTTTTTGGGAGAAAATTCTCCTTCCTCTTTCATGACATAGCTTCATTTCAAAAACATATGAATTGGCATAGGGCTTTCCGAATAAGCTCTCATGTATTAGGAGTAAACATTGGCTACTTTAAAGCAATTTCTCACAATAATGGTCTTAGCAACCACTTTAAAGTGGGGCCATACATCGATAATATCTTTTGAAATTTTTCATGTATCATGGTGAAATTTTCATTTTCTTATGATGTGTCATTTTCTTGGTGGTTTCATTGGGTTTGATGTCCTCCAAGAGTGTGATATTTATTAGCATATGGCTTTCTTCTTAGTGGTAATGTGACACACTACATTTCCTAAGTTACAAATATTTTTTTCTTGACTTGTCCTCTCTTGGAGACATTAGGCACAATGTTCCCTAAGAAGAAGACCTTGCACGAACTAAGCAAGATCTGTTTGAAAAAAAAACCATATATACAATGTTCATAAGTGTTTGGCATAATGTAGCTTGCTAACCTTGTGAAGCTCAGAACCTAAATTCAAGGACACCTAGCATAACACACCTTGCTTTCCTATGGAGCCTTGCCTTGTTCGTATGTGCTTATCATAATGCAACTTGTTAAGCCCTATGGAGTTCGAAACCATAAATTCAAGGCCACCTAGCATAACACACCTTGCTTTCCTATAGAGCTTTTCCTAGCATTGTGGTGCCTTACTAAAGTTTTTAGGAGGATAGATTTCATATGGTATGGGAGCCTAATATAATTCTCTCATTTTCCACCCTTTATTGGAAGACTCGCCTAGTGGATAGCCTAAAGTTCTGCTACCTCAGAGTGAGCACAAACTGATAGCCTAGATGTGTTCCACATCACGTTGGACAGTCTAGGCTTGCTCTTCTTTGTCTTTGATGTTGTATGATTGTGTATCTTTGTCATTGTTGCATACATAAGTTTCTTGAATGTTTACTTTAGTGTGAGTTTGACATGGGGTCATACTCTCACTAAAGTGGGGGAAAAATTTAGTGTCAAAAAAATTATCCCTTTTTCCACACTTAATTTGGGAATAATTAATAATAAATTGAGCCTAATGTTGACTTAATTAAGTGTTGTAATATGTTTTTCGTATTCACATTAAGTTTAGGGACCTTTTTAATAAAATGGACTTAATTGTGTCTTATTTAGGGTGTTCTAAGGTTTATCCTTACACTTTCAGACTAATCTAGGGATTTATTAATTAATTGAGGTTAATTTTCCCTAATTATGCCCTTTTAATTCAAATCCAAGCCTAATTAAATGCAAATTTTGAGGGATAAAACCCGACATTCATAAATTCCATTTCATAACACTTAAATTTGGAAGATGTGTGCCCTAGGTAAGTGACCTAGGACCCATTCGCCATTGATCAAATGGGTCCTCACTTAGTCCTATGACCCTATTTTTGCATAACATTTCACCTTGTCTGATGTGTATCTTAGGTGAATGGCTCCTCACCTAGATGTAGGACCTCTCTTTGAAATATGTTTTTGGCATTATTTTATTGATTTGAAATCCACAATTCAATGTCGGCTTGTGATATTTGAATTTCGGGAATTAATGTTAAGATATGAATAAATACAAGGTTATTTCACTAAGTTTCATCCTAAGAATCTAAGCTTTCAAGTGTTCAAGTCCTAATAGGAAAATTTGATAAAGAGAGCATTCAAGAGAAATTCCTGAGGCATTCAAGGGCAGATTTATAGAAGATTATTGCAGAAATCAAGATTCCATTTGTTATATCAAATATGTATTGCATCATGCATGTTGTTTGAGCTAATGTGTTGATGTAGAATTCAAGATCAATTCAAGCATATCAAAGGAATTGTTTCACATCAGGTTTCATGATCAAGATCTACATTCATTAAGGCCACTTCATTGAAGTTTGCAGATTTGTTATCCAAGGTTCAAATAGTGATTGGTGAGTTGTGACATTGCATTTGTTCATTCATGTCATTCCTTTTATGCTTTTATTCATTTCAAGGTTTAATTATCAAAATAGAGTTTGACCAAGGAAAACTCCCATTCACCTAACAAATAACATTTCTCTCTTTTTGATGCATGATTGCAGGTTTTAGGTTGAAGATCTTTTGGAGAAATTTTTTGAAGAAAGTTGCAAAGTTGTCAAAGTTGCAAGAAAAGTTTTCAAATCACGGAAACTAAGCTACATGTTTTATTTTCAACTTTCCAAAAGTGAACAACTAGAATATGGGAGTGTAAAAATTGAAGAACAAAACCTAGAATCTAATTTTTCAAAGCCCTAGCTAGGACCTATTCACCATAGGGTGAATGATTCCTTAGTGAGATTTAAAAAATCAAATTTGGTGACAAATACATAGCATTTAACCCTTTCTAGATCTTTCTTTTGACTGGTAGTTGGGTTAGATTTAATTTATGTTCCTCATTTAGATATTATAGCTTACATATTGAACAAAATTAGAAGAATAGGTGCATCATACTCAATCCATTTTCATCCACCCCCACCTATTTTTCTTTCTTTCAACTACTATATTAAAAATTGTTGAGCTCAATCGATTTAAATGTCAACTTTTTTCTTTCATTTATAAGCAAGCTACCATAAACAATAATAATTTAGGTGGCATCACCTACTAGTATATTTGATATTAAAATAAATTGAATGTGCATCCTATATAAACATAGCCAAATGATGCACTAATTGAGTTATTATATCTACCTTCCCACCCTCCACATCACTTTGTGCTTCATTCACACACTCCTCATCCTTAGGGTCACCCTCTATAGCCTTTTCCTCTTCATTGTGGACTATGGAATGAGTGTAATCATCTCCCCATTAATTAAAGGAACAATATACTATCAAAATTAGCATATTCTTAATAGAAATATTTTTTTTTAAATGAAATTGTAAAGCATTATGACTGATGCATTGGAAGGAAAGTGTATTTGGAAGTTCACAATCAATTACCAAACATGTTGTTTCCTCAGCATTCAACATTCTCCTAAAATTAGGGGACCTGCTCTATACAACCTTTCCATCCTCCTGGTTAAAACATTCCCACTTTCTAGTCAACATCAGAGCTGCTTTTCTAAGATTTAAATTAAACATTTGAATGCATCTTGTGATTAGTAGATCTTACCCACACATCTGTCAAATGCGACCATCTCGAAGGAGATGTTCCACTATATACCTTGTCAGGTGTGTCAACCACCTCAATATAATTCCTCACTATACAAAGCACTTTCCCTTTTAAAGTACAGATCCATGGTTGGCTGTAATATGTAAAAAAGTTGCAAGTGTTACGAATAGTTAAAGTTCCAAAATTTATTTCACCATTTGTTATAAATAAGCATATATTTTTTCAATCATAAGAAACAAAATTCAAAGATGGACTTCATTACATTCTTGGTGCATAGGAAGCAAAAACACATAATAGGGAAATAACTGGCAGGGGATAGTGTGTTTTCCAACACTACAAATAATGTGAGCATTTCTTTTGTTGTAATCAGATGAAGATAGTGAAATGTTATTTTTACTATTACAAATACCATTTAACACGATTATTCATTTTAAGGTATCCATGATGAGAAAAATAGTTCCCCACATATATGCATACACAACATTTATTGTTATACTCTATTCAATACCATGTATGCAATTAGTCTATTCAACACCATTGCTTACTATATTAAAAAATGTTGAGCTCAAATGATTTAAATGCCAACCTTTTGCTTTCATTTATAAGCAAGCTAGACCACAAGAAATAAGGCTTTAGGTGTCATTTCCTACTAGTATATTTAATATTAACATAAATTCAATGTACATAATATACACAGAGCCAAACAATGCATTCATGGTTGGTTGTAATATGTAAAAAGATTGCATGTGTTATAGATAGATAAAGTTCCAAAAAAAATTACACCATTTGTTGTAAGAAGGAATATATATAATTTTCAATCATAATAGGAATTTGAAACACGATTTTAGTCTACCTAAGACTTGTGATAAATTTTGAAGGTTCTTTTCCTTTCATTACATTCTTTTTGTTTAAATAAAAAAAAAAATCAATACGCTCATACTGTCAATATAATTGTTGGTGGGGGATACATAAAGATATCCAAAATTACTTGAGGTGTGACCAACAAATTCGGTTCTTACTGTGTAATTAACCAAAACATTTTCATTACTTTCATACTTTCTATGTGTAATTGCAGGTTCAAAAACCCTGTGTGTTATGAAACTTGCAACCCAAATACTATTTTAAAACCCTTTATAAGTAGCAATACAATTGGTTACTCACCCCTCAAGTGAATTTAGATAGTCTTATATATGCCCATTCTGGAACTCCACCCCATGCTCTCAAACCTTCAACTTTCAACATGTAGAATGAAAGAACTCACAACGCAAAGTGTTTTCCAA